>CAIGRO010099956.1:0-10518 GCA_903798355.1 Fraxinus baroniana | reverse complement strand
CTAATTGTGTAGCTTTAGAATTGGATCCACGCCTGTCTGAGAGAGAATAACTTTTTTTTTCGACCACACATTTTCCATCAATCTACTATTTCAGAATACATTCTTCCAAAATAACGTGGCTCAAACATACCTTTTATCAGATTTGATGGCAATGACTACATGAAAGCAACTGTAGAAATAATTGGTGCTTCGAGATTTCATCACTTTAGAAACTATGACTTGTGGGTTCATTTTTTTCTTGTACAGCCTCAATTGCACGCTCAAGTTCTCTACAGATTGGCTTTTTGTTTCGTTTTTTTTTTTTTCTTTACTATAGTAATTTCATTTCTGTATATGAATTTCAGAGAAAAAGTGCATTTTCACTATCGATTTCTATCTAAAAGGACACCAAATAACTCAAAAGTTTTTCTCATAAAATGAGATGATTGAGGGCTCTATATAGGAGCAAGAGGATAGAACTCATGTCTTTTGAATTTTGATTAGTTATTTTACTGTTTTGCGTATTTGATATCCGTTTGTGTTTTGTCCTCAAATTTTTTACAAAAGGAATATGCCCTTTTGAAATGTGATATGAGTATCATTAAATTGGATATCGAACTAAGTTGGTTTCTACCAACCTTAATATTTTGACTCTTGTGTTGATTTCTATAGTAGAATATAGTTTTTTGACTGTGTTGATTTCTATAGTAGAATATAGTTCTTCGCTCGTCCTCAAGTACCATGGTGGATTACCTTAAAACAAGCATCGGCAGTTCTCGTTCAGCCTTTAATTAGACAAGTCTGAGGCCTTATAAGTTATACCTAAACAATGCTCCAAATCCACCCGGCAAAATATGAAAATTCATTAATAGACTACTGGAAAAAAAGAAAACACATTACAAAGGACTATGACTGTACTAAATCACAACACATACATTGGTTTTGGTGTCCTAAAGATAGAACTGACTTCCATTAACAAGTATCATTACACAAAATATGCATACTCCATTTACCAGTCCTGAGATCACCTTTCATCGACTTCCGCCGTCACCCACCAGGCCACCACCGCAACCACAGTCGCCTCCTCCACGAGCTTGCTCGCTGAATAATCTCCACCACCACCATTCTTACCCGGCCTGCCACCAATATCGATCCATTTTCATCCTCAAAAAAGGATGAGTTTAAGAGAACTAGCCACCAAAAATAGTATAGATATATATAGATACTCACCTAACTTGTTTTGACCGAAGCTTTTGTCTTCTCTAACCAGCTTCTTTCATTAGAAAAACGCTAGCATTTCAGTGGAAATTTACCTACACTTGCACTTTCAACACAATTTACAAGCATTTGCAGTGTCATTACACAGGGCAGCTGGCCCACTAAGCACTCGTCTTGAAGGTATAAGAATTATGCTCATTTTCAGATTCCATAGAGTAGTCCAAGTTAACGATTTATAAATCCGACTTAAACTTTGAATTTGATTTATTGTATCCCTTTTTCAATATGGCTTCATTGGCTTGCGATCGGTAAGATCAACGTTAACAATACGAGGACTTAAACCCCTATGGACTCCTTTGCACAAAACTAAAAACTTAATGTTGAAGCAATGTGATTACATTGTATTCTCCGATGACTTGACAATATATAATTAGGATCCTAGGTCGAGCTGAACACACAACTGGACTGCTAATCTAAACCTTAACCTCCAAGTTTGTTGCATCATATCATGTTATGTCATGGGCTTTTCTTAGTTTAAAACAAAGCAGTGCAAACTTGGAATCTTCACCCATAATAGAACCATACACGTGTCTAAGTTTTAACTGATTTATGCACACATTCAACAATTTGAGCAGATTGGAGAAGGCAACTGACAAGTTTGTCACATGCCCAATTCTTAATCTCAATTCATGTCATGGGCTTTATTTTTGTAATATCAAGTAAATGTGCACAGTATTAATGTTCATCGATTCTCATTGCTGATCCTGAAGGTGGACACCACCAACCTTGCATAGGCTAGGGAACCCATCAAAGTCATATTCAAATTTCGGGGCCATCCTGATCACCATCCGAGTGAGTTTCAAATCTAGGAGAAGGGGGACTCATCCATTGAGAAGGTTCGAAGATTCATTTAAAAAATTAGGAATGTCAGAACAGTTTGTCCGCTCCGCATGTCCCTAATTACCTTGTTCTTGATGGCATTGTGTTTTCAGCACTAATTGTTGTGTTGAAATCTAGAAATATTGAATTCTAAAAATCGATTACGAAACAATGTAAAAGAAAACATCATATGAATTCTCTCACTCAAAAAATCACGTGACAAATTTAAAGTTTCACCGGAGGTCACTCAAACTTAAAGATTTATTTCATGATGGTTGTCCCATTTTCAGTTTGATCACTCAATTTATTTTTCCTTCAATTGATCATTTCGTCTATAAATATTATCAAAACATATATGCGAGAACAAGCTGTAATAGCAGCAGGCAAGCAAAATTTTCCTTTTTTCTCCCTGAACATAACTTAAAAACTTTTTGTTAGATGAACAAGGTGCCAATGGAGTAATCTATTTCTCCAAAATAAAAGTCATAAAAAAAAGTGACAAATGAATCGAATTTGGAAGACAAAAAACCCTCTTTCCCCATAATTAAATAAAATAAGTAAATATATGTATACTATACAAACTCACAATTACAACTCAGTAAAAACAAAAAAATTCACCCTCTATCCTTAACAAAAGGAACATAAAATTTTTCTTTGCTTTACAATGCAACATTCTACCTCTATTCTCTTTAATACAGGATCTAATTTACACCCAGCCATCTTTCTTAAAGCAACCCCATTGCATGAGTATATAAGTCAAAACTAAGATAATGGATGATCCATAAATAGCTCTATGTAACTCTATACGATGATGAACTTTTAAACGCCTCTTCACTTCCACGTCTCGTTTCTGCTTTCACTATACCGGTCCGGTCTGGATTTTCGTAAATTGGCACGACTGAGCTGTGCATTATGAATTCGTTTTGGGTTTGTCCTCTGCAGAATGACATTCCCAGTATGTTATGACTCGAGAATCAAACTCATGGAGGAACGCAAATGTGTATGATAAGATTAAACAAATTATCTCTTAGTACAAAGAGGTAAATAAGGATGTAGAAGGATATTCGTTACAACACAAACAAAATCCTATCTTTTCTGGTTAAACCATCTTCAATTTTTGGTTCTTCCAAACCAAAAACCAAGAACCTAAAAATGCCAAAACAGGCAATGAACAAGATAGTTACAAACCTCCTATCAAGAAGAAAATAAATTACTAAAGACCATTTTGGGTTCAAACTGATTCCAAAAGTTCTCACATTAAATGAGACACGTTGACAAATACCAAATCTGATACTCTAAAAAAGTCACTGCTTAAAATCTTCGACGCACAATACAGGTAATATTGATAAAAGTAGACAATGACAGCTTGTAAGAAGAATTGAAAACTAAAATTACAACTACTTTAGTCATAATATATTAAATGAAAAGAGTAGCAAGCAACTTACGTATTGACTTTGGATCTATATGTACAAAAAAACTTGCAGCAACTATAAGATAGCAGAGTAGGAGCATCAGCCCTTTGAAGTAATTCGATGTTCCCTCCTGCAGACACGAAATCCTTCATCAAGACTGAATGAATTTGCAGTGTACACGATTGGTATGCATTATTAGATTGTACTGGACAATACAATAGGCAACATTAAACTTTTTTTCTTATTTAATTTTGTCAAGATTGTTTTATCCACCTTATCAAACATGTCAACATGGTGATACTCTCATTGACAAAAACTGAGACATGCATCTCAGGAGCTCACCTGCAGCATGAAGGCCACTACAAGAACAGTCATAAAGAGTGTAGCAGTCTCGAAAAGTTGAAAATTCAAGTCCATAGGACGCCCCATGATCCATCCAACTACCACACAGAAGGGGATCTGTAATTATTGCAACAACTAACTATTAGGGGGTAATCATAGAGCAAAGTGGAATAACTAACAAAACAAAAAGGATGTGTAAGAAGCAACATAAAATACAGACATAATTTTACAACACTGCCATTATTGGTAATCTACTTTATGAATCAAAGAGTGATCTTCTAAAGGTTTGAACTAATGTTTCTCCACAGATTCTAGTTGTAGATGGTGATGAAAAGATGGGGAAGGATAAGGTCAAGCTGAAAACTGCTTGAAGGTACCCAAAATTACAAATTATAGACAGACAGAGAGAATGGGGGGCATGCAAGTGGAATTAAATGACTTGTGAAACATAATAGCAATAACGAAATTCTGAAAGTAAAGTACTGCCAAGAAATCCACATTCATGCCGTCATTGTACGCCTAAAGAAGGGCATTATATTAATATATTTTTTTATCAGGAAATTATCTTATTATGAAAAAATATAGGTCATATGAATACTTAGATGAATGTGCTGTGCCATTCACGTACATATTACTCAAGGGAATCTAATTGAAGTATTCCGGATGCATAAGCTTCACTCGATCATAAAGGGAAAAGTGATAATTGTCATTACAAGTATTAGCACGTTTTCCAATAATTTATCTCGCACAGAAACAATAACTATAAGACAACCATTCATGCACCATCTTGTATGCATATGAAGGAAGTTTTGTAGCACCAAGCCAAGAATTGGTTGACCAAAGATCTAACAAATGGGCACCACAAACACAAAAGCGTTTTGGTTGGAGAACATTGATTTGACAGTCTACCAGAACTGCGATCTATAGTTAAATAACTGCAATTCGGTTCAATATTATAACATGTTGCTTTTAGAAACGGTGGGAAAAAGTTATCCTTGCTTTATACCACACAGGCAGTTGAGCCTATTTAGCGTGCCTGGGGAAAGCAGGAATCAGGTAAAATGATTAAAATTTAAGCTGTAAACCTCAGATTCTAAGAATTGCCAAATGGCAGTATGCATATTTACTTATCCAAAACATACCCCAAACATGGCTATTTGAGTTGACGAGCCTATTGCCACTCCCAAAGAAATGTCCTGATCATGAACAGACTAATTAAAAACCATGATCTAACCCATATCTGTGATATAAAATACAGCAAACACATACAAGTTTGTCTTTCACTGCAAACATAATAGCGCCAGCATGTTCTGCAGCATTCCCAACAATCGGTAGCAGTATAACACTTATAAATGCCACTGGAATGTTCATTGCAGCAGATGTCCCCTGAAAAATAACCATTTTACCATAAGAGTGCATCACCTGGATGACATTTGATTCTCCTCGTACCCCATAGCTGACATAACAATATCTTGCTAAGAAAATTTTGGGGGGCCCACATATGGAAGAGAGAGAGAGATATTATTGCTGTTGGAAAAAAATTCCAGTGGAAGAGACTCAACAAAACAAAAATACAAGTTGCTCAATGATAGATTAAGAGGCAATTAGTGCAGACAGAATGGGGTACTTCCTTTTCCGGTGAATACCTTATGAATATTCCAAGGATAAAATCTAAGCCATCACCTACATTAACTTAATAACCAAAAGTTTACATTAAGAAAATGTTACCTCTATGGCATTAACCAGGTATTCTGACAGGACGGATATCAGAGATGTCAGTAGAAACAACCATGTAATAGATTCCCACTTTGAGATCTCTGGAGGTTCATCGTCATCTGAGCCCCCATCCGTCGGAGTCCCTTCCTGAATTTGCATTGTTTTCCAGTTAAAACCAACTATAAACAAAATCCAGTATGTTTAAAAGACAACTGTAAGTGAACCTCGAAAAAGTTAAAAGACAATAAAAATTAAATTCAGATTCATGATGTATAACACCCAAGTCCCCATGAAATTAAAAAGACGAGCAAGGAATGCATTTGACAATAAGGGAACAATGATAAAGTGACCAACCTCATTTATAGGGGAATAGAGGTTCTTTTCGCTCGTTAGCTGGAAAAAAAGGTATGCACCATATGCTATAAGCATAATGCAACTACTAAACCTTGACAGCACGAGCTCAGACTTGCCAAAATGCAACTCAGTGTGCGTGAAGTGGAGGACAGCTGGGAATAAGAGACACATCACTGCCATCAAGAGTAATCCCGAGTTCATCACTGCAGATGCCTAAAACATGACATAAAAAATGCTCTTGCATTTAGTTAACTATAATGTTAGAGAGTTGAACAACAGAGAAAAAATTTCATGACAGGTCATGTCACCTACCTTGTTAAACACCTGCTCCTTACTACAATGCACAATTCCACCACCAAAAAATGCACAGCCAAGTACCAACAGCATGTTCGAAAGAATTGATCCTAATAACGACTGCTGAACAACGCGTAACATGCCACTATTCATTGCATGCATCGATATTATCAACTCTGTTGCATTCCCAAATGTAGCATTTAAAAGACCCCCAACTGCATAAACAACCAACAGATACAGTTAACATGGTTTCAATGTTTTCAAATAATCTTAAACCCCAAATCCACAATAGTTGCCTCACTAACATTTGAAGATTTACCAATGCACTCCCTTTCATCGATGCATATCAATAAATCAATTTTTCAAAGGTATTCCTTGTGACAATAGTTGCATGTACCCTTTTAAACTTTAATTACATCCAAACTTGTCTCGAATCGCTGTGTTCTTTTCTTTCACCCTACCTCTTACAACTAAATTATTCATGAGCTATTACCCCATTTCTCCGAAAACTTTTTTCTTCCATCTATAGATTATAAAGATGGCTTAACATCTACCATAAAAATGTATATTTTTTTTTTCCTTATACAAATCATATCAACATAATGATCTTAACGAGGGAGGTAGCATAACAAAATTAAAGCCTGACCCTCATCTTCAACTTTCACATTTTCAAATTCAGAATAATCTTATTAAACTCCTCTAGATGAGATTTAATAGGTGCATATTCTGTCATCTGATTGTTATATAAATGTTCTTTCAAACACAATCTGCTGGAGAGGGATTTCATCATGCATAGACTATCCAACTTAAGCCATTACTCAGCAGCCGACATTCCATAGAAACCTCATGTAGCATCTCATTCGACAGTGACAACTAAAACTACACAATCTGCCCACTCCAGGAGATTGCATTTTCCACCTTTGGGCATTGTTATTAACAAATCCTCTTTACCCTTTAGCACTTTAAACAACCTTTGTTGAACTAAAACACCACATTTTCGCAGATGTCTGCCATCAAGTTTCTCAATTTCATATTTAGTCACCACTAAAAAACAAAACCACCAAAGAACGAGGCTCAGGTACACATGTTACACAAGCCACAAGATTGGATTTGAGGTATAAAAAAATGGTTCAGTACTAGGCCTACGTCTACAGGCAGGAGCGAGGAAGAAATTTGTTACTCAACAAAGACTAGAAAAGAGTAATAGGAACTCAATTCCACTGTCATAATACTCTATAAATATTTATAACGAGTGAGAATGAGATACCAAAGCCTCGCTAAAAAATATAGCTCCTTATGACTATCACTCAAATTAAGTTTAAATATACTGTATAGGATAACAAAGGGGATGACTAACTAATAGACTTATGATGTGAGAAAATATAAACCATAACTGACGTAAATGTAGAGATTCTAAGTCTGATAAATAATGGTTTAAATTAGATGAAATTGAAGGTGTTTGAAGAATTGATAAATCATAATGAGGATTTGAACAAGTTGAAGAAAAACCTGTGGGTCCAGTGTAGAAAGACAGCTGCCTACATTAAGGGAAAAAACAATAATCATTTCGATTTATCATCAATCAATCCAACAAAAAGCAAAAAAAAAAATGAATAAAGGTCTGTATTGTGCTAAACTAATTACAAGCAATAATGCAAACAAAAGCCACTCTATATAAATCGATATTCCTCTTGAAAAGGAAAAAAATAATACTTCATCGTTGTTTGGTATCCTTGAGAAAGTTCCTTTGCTCACAAGTCTCTGTTCCTTAATAATAAAATAGATCTTTCACTCCTCCTTAGTTGAACAATGACAAACAATCATTTGCAAAAACAAGGAGTTTTTTTGGTCGACGTGTATATTAATTGTCATATATATGCCTCTAGACCGTACATATTAATTATCATACTTATGCCTCTAGACCGTATATATTAATTGTCATACATATGCCTCTAGACCTATCTTTCTGCTGATGCCACACATTTATATTTGATGTTTAGAATCTTACTCTGTAGCCCAGCCCAAACGTTCTGCCAGTGGAATGATGCCTAATAAGCTTAGAAAGAATACCCATCCCTGAAAGCATATGAGAAATACACCAGATAAAGAAATGCATCTTGTATGTCAAAAGAAGTTGCATCCAGAAGAAAATTGAAACTCACGTGATGGTTTGTTAATTTATCAACTACTATTGCTAAAGGGCCACAAGATACCAGCAAGTTCAATTTGCTGGAAAACAAAACGATCTTAATACTGTTAAGTGTGCTATTTAATATATATTTACAACCAAACTCTTTCGTTCCAAAATCAAAGAAGGATCTGTGAGGAGCTACATCCAGAGAACGTGTTTTTATATCCGATGGCTGAGGGCTGACTAGGTTCTCATCTTCAAGCTCTACTGATCTTCCGTCCATCGGTCCCATCTGTTGAACCATTCTTTTCATCATATATCATTAAACAGAGATTCCATATTCCAAAGTATTAAAAAAATCAATAAATCTGCATTACCACCAACTATCTCTAACTTATTGAGCCATAAAATATCTGAGAAATGGTTTTGTTATCAATTATTATCACAGTTATCGATCACGGCTGATTGTGGACTCTAACTGGTTTATGAATATTTTAAGGCAAATGGGAACCCAGTGGACTAAACTTTTCTTGATATATAACGAATGGTGAAACAAAAGAGTAATGGGTATCTATCGTAAGCATTTCAAGTTGATATAAACTATAAAGGATCACCCATCAGAATTACACAGAACAATAGTGTGTAGGTAGAACTTTGCAATACAAAGGAAATTATAATACGTTAGTTGCCATATGACACACTCAGGTAATTTTTCACCCAGTTCCTATTGATTAAACATTAGATGCCATATGCCGTACTCAGTTAAATAATATTTACTCAGTATTCAGTATCTGCCTGCTGGGAAGAAGGGGAAATCACTGAAGGGAAAACATAAATTATTTTTAGAAAATACCTCAATATGAGAGTTGATCCCTGCCATGTGTGAATGGTTATTAGCCATCCACTACAATTGCTTTTGCAAATAGAGAAAAACAAACCGCGTTGCCATTTCCAAACAAGGGCATAACGACTCCACCGCCCAATCGCCACGCAACCGCCGAGAAAATTATTCAAAAACCTAAATCTTAACAAATTACAAAAAAATGTAAATCAATCTTGAATTATAACATAAGCAAAAGGACCTAAATCTTCAAAAACTAATATCATAAATTATAAAGATAACGGTTTAAAAATCTTGAAAATAACGAAACAAAAAAAAAATGAAGAATCAGCCCACTTCGATTTCCCCAAGAATTCCGCCCTGACCCACAAAAGACAATTAGATAAGGTGGTTTAGGGAGAAAGTCTTACCTATTGACTGTTGCTACATACCCATATGATGATTCGCATAATGGCAAATTTGTCAAACAGTAGGAAGAAAGTAGAGTTTTAAGGGCTGGATAATCAAACCATCGTAAAATTCGTCGAAATTTCTTGCCTATGTTTTCCCATGCGTCTGTTTCTTTTCTTTCTTTGTTATTTGGGCGAGATTTGCGCAGGAGAAGTGAAGGAAGGGATGGTCTACGCGGAAAGAGACAGTTAAATTAGTTATTCTCATTCAGGTTCAATCTTATTCAGCAATTCATAAAAGTATTAAAATATTTATTTCTTGTTGAATAAAACCTACAATGTGTTACACTAAGCACGATTATTATTTGAAAACCGTTTTTTTTATGCAAATTTATTTTAACTCATCTCTAATATCGCGCGAGTGTCACAAGGCCATCAAACAATGAAATAACTTTATTTTATTGGCTGGGGACATAAGTGCGACAATTTAAAAATATTAGAAACGTGAGCATCACACCTATGAAAAGTTTGGGACTTCTAATGAAATTTACCCTTCTATAGGTATTTATGTACCAAATTAGTATTGTAAATAATAATAATAATAATAATAAATTTTCATAGCATAGTGTCATGAATGACATTTACTCTTTGATTTTGCTAAAAAAACAATTTTTTAGTAAATTTTGATTTTAAAAAAAAAAATTGATTGAAATATTATAAAAGTTGTGGATCATATGAATATATGTAGCTAAAATTAATTCTTAACTTTGATTTTATGAATAAAGATTCAAGAATTTATTTTTGTGAGGGCCTCTTTGAGATATTATGAACCTTTCCGTAGAGATTATTTTTAATTTATCATCAATTCACATCCGTCATCACAAATTGACAACTAGCAATGTGTCAGGGCAATACATGTGGCGGAAAATATCATGTGATTTGACAAAATCAAACTTGTTCGTT
>CAIGRO010099953.1:0-10888 GCA_903798355.1 Fraxinus baroniana | reverse complement strand
AAGTAACCCTCAGATTCCAGACAACACTTGGTCTCTGGACAAAGAAATTATGAGGAGTCAATGATTCAGGTTTTCATAAAATAAGGTAGAATAAACTACACAAGCAAAAGAACCCAATCAAGGTAGAAAACTCAAACCAACGGTAATTCCAAACTAAGCGGTATCCAAATATTGCAATAAAACTCAATCAAGTCAAAAAAATACTCAATCAAGTCATAGCACTCAAGCACAATTAACAGCTAGATAGAATCGTGTAATGAAAAGATCTCACCAAGCCCCTTTAATTATTGTTTGAAGAAATTGCAGTGCAACTCAATGTTCTGTAATGGTGTCAAGATCGAGCATCCAAAGTATCAAGAACTCCCACGAATTGCTCTGATACCACTGTCGGGAGGAGTTCACACATATTAGTTTACAAATCAACAGAATATATGAGCAAATGTAACAAAAAATCGAACTGAAATTGATCACAAAAGGAATTGAAATTAAAACTTCCAAAAACTGAAATATGAACTAAAGAAATGATAAGAAATGAACTTATCTTTTATTAAAGCCCACATACCACAAGTTCTCAATCAATCCGTGCTTCAATCACAAAAGAATGAACCACCACTATGCTTGAATCGACCCAAGGTAAGAACTATAAAGTTTAGCACTCAGACTTGCCCTTTAATTTCACAGACTCAAGATTTCTCTCCAAAACTTACGGTTCACACAAGAACCAGCCTCCAATATAATTAAATCACACAAGATTATAAGCTATTGAAAGAAAATTGAAATCAAGTGAGATTATTTGATTTCACCAGTGAAGAGAAGAGAAATCTCTAAGAGCGGCGCAAAAGGAACATTTCAACCATAGAAGAATCTCGAAGCCAAGTGATAATCTTAAACCCTAAACGCCTCTTTTAAATGAGTTACCCAAAGGTTACCAATCCAACGGTTGTGGAGGCAGCACATGGTAACATCACGAGCGTCAATCAGGTAAGAAGAAAACACGATTTCAATTTTTTTCATAGAAAACACGATTCTGGCACCAAGTAATAAAACAGATTTTTGGGCTGAGCTTTCATTAAAATCCAGTTGGGCCAACTCAATAAGTCCAATGGGCATTTACATCATTGTGCCAATTCCCTTCACGGTACTATTGAACTTCAAGGAGGTATCAAACATCTTTCTCCAAAAATGACTTAGGAATTTAAAATCCCTGTCAGAGGTAATGTATTGTGGAACTCCATGTAGTTGAACAATCTCTCGAAAGAATAACATTGCTATGTGAGAAGCATTAGATATCTTTCTACAAAGGATAAAGTACGCCATCTTGAAAAACCTATCAGCCACAACAAACACAAAGTCTACTCCTCGTTTCGTACGAGGGAAACCTAATACAAGATCCATAGATAATCTTTTTGAGAACAGGTAAAGGAGTATAAAGTCATGAATTTCGTGTTTGTCCCTTTGTTGTTTGGCACACGTAACACTTCCTCAGAAAATTTCCCACAACCCTCTTCATCTGAGGTTAATAATACCTCTCTACTAGAAGAGCCACGATTTTCTCTGTCCAAGTGTCCACTAGATCACTTTCATGCAAGTTTCAAATAAGCTTTTCATACAGAAAAACTCCAGGAATGCCAAATATAAATCTTTCAAACATTCGAAGCCCACTATCTCTTGACTCATAGTCACGCTTTTTGAGTCAATGCATCATCAATTCTGTTAAGAGCTCCTAACTTATGTTTTATAACAAAAAGAAATTTTTGTAAGTAGGTAGACCACCTAGCACGCATATTAGTCCAGTGTTTCAGACTACCCGAAAACTTCAATGCTTGTGATCTGTATAAAGAATAAACTCCCTTTGCGATAAATAATGCTCCTAGTGCTTCAAGACTCTTACAATTGCATAAAATTCTTGGTCATATGCAGACCACTTCTAACTTGCCTCACTAAGCTTTTCACTGAAAAATGCCACTGGCCTTCCATCTTTAGACAAAACTCCCTTTTTTTTTTTTCAACAACTCCTTCACCTTTTCTTGATTTCATTCTCTTTGGGGCACATGCGATAATGAGGAAGATTTTATAGACTTGCTCTTGATAACAAGTCTATTTGATGTTGAATATTCCTTATAGGTGGTAATTGGTTTGGCAAATCATCATATACTAACTCTTGAAATTTCTCCAATAATTGTTGCACCTTCTCCATCACTTCATTCAGTATATATTTTTGAACATCTTCAAGGAAAGCTTTAACTATCACCATGTAAAATTTCCAAATCTCCTTTGCTTTAAGTTCAAACTCATTCTCAGAATTGGCCATTGTTAAAAAAGATTGCCCCTCCAGTTTAGAAGCTTTGAATTTATTGCTAGAATCCTTTACAAGAACGATAACAATTTTATGGCCTTCCCAAGTGAACAGATACAAAATCTCCCTACCTTTATATGTTGCATCTACATCAAAATGCCAGGGTCTCCCCAAAAGAATATGACTCGCATCCATATCTATAAACATCACATATAATTTCATCTTTATAGTGCTTCTCAACTGAAATATGAATTCTGCAAACTTCTATTACCTTTACTGTGAGCCCTTTCTTTACTCAATCAATCAAATAATGTGAGGGATGAGCTCTATAGGCAACCTCAAATAATCTACCAACTTCTTGGCTACAAAATTATCAGAGCTTCCATTATCAACAATAAGGTTACAAACCTTTTTTATTAATAATACACAATGATAGAAAAATCCTACGTCGTTGCGGTAGATCCTCTTGCTCCCTTGAAGACAAAATGCACAACAAAACCAAATTTACTCGTTCCCCTTCAATTTCTACACCACTAGCAACATTATAAACCTAAGCATCAAGCACTAAATGCTCTTCTTCTTCCACAAACTCTTCTTCAAGCTCAATTAAATTCACAAGATTTCTTGTTGGACATTGATTAGAATGATGCCTTGGCTTACCACGCCGATAGCATTTTTTCAGTGTTGCCCTTGCATATGGATTATAATTTCTAGCTTGATGTTGGCTAGTAGAACTTGTGGTTTGCTTTGACCTAGTGTTTCCACTATTACTAACATCCTGGATTTATATCCCAGCTGGCTTTGATTGGTTTGGAGCGATAGATTGTGGGCATTTCCTTTGCCAATATATTATTTGATTCCAAACTCCTACATGAATATTCAGATCTACCACCAATTTTCTCAAACATCTTCGCTTTCAAAGCCATATAATGTGCTTAATCTATGTTAAGTTTTTAGTCAAAAGGATTATTGTAAAAGAATAGAATTTTTACAAAAGAGTTGTAAAAGTCAAGGAGTCTTTTGGAGGCTTGTATACATGAATTATGAATCTTTGGGTTTGAGTACGGAATAAGAAGAAAGAGTCATCGAATTTACGCTAACATATCGTCTAGCTGATGCTTGAGTGTCCAAATCATAATCTTTGTCGCCCTTCTATTGCATGGCTCTCACTCAAGCGACGTACCTCTCGCTTGTGTGTCACTAGCCTGGCGCTTGAGCGACGGTGTCGTTTGAGAAATCCTATTTTGCATTTTTTAAGAGTTTTATCTATCCTATACTACCTAAACTCCTCGTATTATAAATACCCAATGCCAGTACATTTTTGGTGGTGGTTGATCATTGTTTTACATCTTCATAACATCATTCCAAGATCAAGGAACAAATCCAACAATCTAGATTAACCTTTTGATTCTTGAGATCAATCAACCACTAGTTTCGGAAAAACATCGAATTTCTTATAATCCAAAGCACCAACTTCCTAGATATCATTAGGAAGATAATTTCTCAATAGCTTTTAGAGGTTGTTGGAGATTGGGGAAGGTTGGACCAAAAGTACATGAAGAGTGCAAGAAAGAGACATTATTGGTATTCCACAGGAGATAGACAATTCCAAAAGATTCGGAGCAGATGTGAGTTAAACAAGTTCTAGAGGGTCTTGGTTATTGCAGGAATTAGATCAGCGAGTTTAGTGGACTTTCTAGGTTGGATCCTATTGTAATTTCTTATTGTCTATAGTGGAAACTATTGGCTTAGCCCCGAAGTTTTTACTCAGTTAAGGGTTTTCTCCATCATCAAATCTTGTATTATTTCTTGCTTTAATTATTTATTGCGACAATTCAACATAAGATAACTTGACTGATTGACTAAACATGCTTTTAATTGATAAATCTAATTCTGCATTATTCACATATTAAGTAGTTTTATGGTTGAACTAATAACTTTCACTCCACATATAAAATAACTTGCAACCCAATCTTCTCTCTAGTACTGGACCTCAAGCCACTCAGATACTGTCCAACAAGTTGTGGGTTAGTTTCATTCAAATTATTTCAAGCTAATAGTCTAGAGAACTCAGCAATATATTTAAACACATATTTACCTCATTGCATACAATTCTGGCACATTTAAAATAAATATTGCTCCTAGTCTGGTGGTAAAAACCTTTTCGTAAGTAATTGCTTAATCTTCCTCCAAGTACGAATTGGTACCCTTCCTTGATAGCCTATTTCTCCGGAGTTGATCTCACCAAATAGCAGCTCCAATTTTGAATCTAAAGGCTACAAGTTTCACCACGCTCTTTAGGGACCTCCATCATCCTAAAAAAAATCATTCTACCTCTGGAATCCCATCAAGGAAGTCTTCAATCTATATATTCTCATTAAAAGTAGAAATATATGCTTTCAAACGATAATGTTCATATTTTTCCCTCTTTGCTGACTTGATCAAATGTCACTTCTTCTGTATCAGAATCCTTTTCTACATGGATATGTTGACCATGGCCTTCGATGTGCCTCTCTCGTCTATCACCANATATTTTTCCCTCTTTGCTGACTTGATCAAATGTCACTTCTTCTGTATCAGAATCCTTTTCTACATGGATATGTTGACCATGGCCTTCGATGTGCCTCTCTCGTCTATCACCATGTTGGCCTTGGGCAAAGCCTTTAGCTCCAAGCCTAGTGGTATTTCAATTTCTATTGGTGTTGAGTCTTATACCGACAAACATTTCATGAATTTGTGCCATCTATTGACGTTGTTTCGCTATATGCTTACTTTGCTCCTCAATTGCTACCCAAATATCTTCCTACCCTCGAACAAGGTTATTGGTCTTGTCTCCTCCGTCTCCATTATTGGCCATCTAGCTAGACAAATCCTTGCTCTGATACCAATTGACTCATTACAAAGTGTATGGAATTGGATTAAAAACATTAGCTCCAATAAATTGGAATCCACTAGGTAAAAAGAAGAAATAATCCTCGATTGAATGACGGCTAAAGAATTAAAAATCCTTCAAATGGTTTAAGATTCCTTTTAATAAGCTACATCATAATCGGATGAAATACAAGGAAATGGCAGGTTGGCCTAGCCATATTTCCATACTAGCCTGACCCAATAATAAAGAAAAACAACAGTTAAAACATATAAAAGGCAAACTTAAATATCAAAACCTAAAAATACGACTATCTTCTATACAAACTATTTGAGAGGAAGGAAAACCAACGCTGACCATAATCCACAGTCGGGATCTGTCGAAGAAGTATCTCACAGTCAAACTCAATGCCGACCATCACACACTAGCTATTATCTTCAACAAGGTTTTTTTTTAGATTTTGAGATGGATTTTTCAGTTTTTATGTTTTAAATTGTTATGTACAATGTTTAATATTCATTATTTGGTAGATTAATGGGTGCAATACATATATTTGATTTTTTGGAACTTAATCTTGTCGAAAATGGCAAGATCGACGAGAAATAGTCGAATCTGGCCTATTGCGAATAACAGTTGACCCAGTCAACTTTTATTTAAAAGTCGGCCGACTGTTAACAGTCAGCCTTTTCAGTCGACTTTTAGTCGACCCAAAGGCGGACTGTGCCGATTGTAGTCGGTCCAAATGATTGATTCTTAACAATCGGCCAAGTTGGGCCAAAGACAGACTGTATCGATTGTAGTCGGCCCAAATAGCTGTTGACAGTCGACTGCCGACTCTTGGCCAACTATTTGGCCTTTTTTTTTTTCATTTTCTTGTCAATTTAAAATTATTTTTTTATGATGAAAATTAATTTTAATTTTAACTATATAGTAGTTATATTCTTTGTTAATTTAATTTTAATTAAACAATATTTATATTATTTATTCAATTTTCATAATTTCCTTTGTTTAATTTTTTTTTTTGAAAATAATTTTAAGATTTCTTAATTTTTTATTTATTTTTATTTAAAAGTATTTTTTTCGACTATTTACAATGCCTTTTTTTTCATTTTCTTTCAATTTAAAATTATTTTTCATTCTTTTCTTTTTATGATAAAATTGAATTTTCTAATTTTATATTCTTTTTTAATTTAATTTGTTTTTTTAATTATAATTTTTTTAAGAATAGTTTTAAAATTTCTTAATTTTTTATTTTTTCTGACTGTTAGCAATCGGCCATTTGGGCCGACTAAGGCCTTTTTTCATTTTTTTCTCAATTTAAATTTATTTTTAATTATTTTGTTTTTATTACAAAACATATTTATTTAATTTTAATTATATAATATTTATATTCGTTGTTAATTTAATTTTTTACAATTTCATTTAAATAATATTTATATTATTTGATTAATTTTCATAATTTTATTTTGTTAATTTGTTTTGTTTTATTATAAATTTTTTTTTGAAAATAGTTTTAAAATTTCTTAATTATTTTTTTCCAATTGAAAATTCTTTTTAATTCTTAATTTTCTGTATTTTATTATTTTCTTTAATTTTTTTTATTTTCGTCGATAATTCCTTCACTTAATTTTTTAAAATTATGCTTATTATATTATCTGTTATTTCATGTTACAATATTTGAATTTTTGCAGGATGGAGTACCATATAGTTGTGAAGTTAAGATGGAAGGTAGGAAAATGTATGTGGAATGGTAGATTTGACAGTTTTACTACTGTGTTGGAGTTACTGGATGATCAGCATATAGATATCATATGTCGGTCCTTCATGTGACCTGTGTATCAGTTGAGAAATGTACAATACTCCGAGCAAATTATTGATGTATTACTATGTCGGCAACCAATGGCGATGTCCTTCACTTCGACCTCGGGGACAAGGTCATTATTTTCTCCATGTTTGAGTTTGCCCTCGTGACTGAACTGAGGATAACGGACAACGAGGCAGCTATTGACGGTACTCAAAGAAGCAATAGGATGTACGAGACGTATTTTTAGGGATAGGGAATGGTGATTCTACCGTAATTGATCGGCGCAATTAGGAAGTGCAGCCAGATAGAAACTAGGATTGATCTACATCTTTGAGAGCATGTTGAGGTGTCATCACAAGAAGAATGCGAACGACCTTTTCCATTTGGAAGTTGTTGACGACATTGATGCCTTCAACAACTATCATTGGGGTCAAAGATGTTTTGAGGACACCGTTCACGTCTTCACCATATCACCTTTGAAGCTTAAGGGGTCTACATATAAGTACGAATTTATGGATTGCCCCTAGCAGTGCAGGTAAATGTTTAACATAATGAGCGTTAAAATATTTTTTTATACAGAATTTATATATAATAATTATATGTGTTCCCCCTCTTGGGTACCCGGTTTAATAGGCAAGGGGAAGCATGTTGCCCTCAGATGTATCAATGGCGAGCATTCCTAGCAGATGATGTCTATTGGCAAACAATTATCATCCTTTCTCGACGACCCTCTGATGAATGTCACACATTTGCGATTTATATTGTAAGTCGGTTCAACATTTCATCACATGATCATTAACTAGCTAAGCTAAACTGTCAATATGTTAGCTTGAAGTTCTAACTGAGTTGAAGTCATCGACGGAGGATGAGGGTCGAGGTTTTGTGCTTGAATTAGTTGCTCTACATACTCCGGACAAATGATTCCATGCTAGATCAAGATTGGATATGTGAATTCAATATAATTTATTAATAGTCGTTTTGTATGAGTTAGCCTGTTTTAACTAAGTTAATAATTTTTAATGTTGTTATTTGTGTAGGAGCATGGTCTAGTTGATCGACGATCACCTCCGTCGATGGGATCTCCTTCTCCTCTATCCAGACATTTCCTCATGGATCTCCTGCACACGGTTAAAGTCATTATTTTCATAATCTATATGTCCACCTAAAAGGAGAAAGTGGCATTACGACGAGGGACGAGGAAAGATGTGAGCGCGCTACAAGAGAAGATAGGGGCGCTACGACAGGGAATGTACGGTGATGTATCAAGTTTATCACACTGTAGTACTACAATGCCATATAGCAGAATTTCAGGATGAGGTCGCAGTGCTTCAAGGCGATATAGTAAACATATGAGGGGGTAATAGATGGGGTGATGGAGATCGAGGTCACACACCGTTGTGGACAGATCATGACGCATTGGAATTATTTTTTTTATCTATAAAGCGAAGAGGGGATGGCCCCGATGACTGAGGATGTGGTAGTCCCCGAGGTAGAGGATGTGTTCGGGACAGAGTGGGTAGCTTGGATGATGGAGAAAATGGCGAGCCCCAAGGTCTGGTGGATGAGGAGAGGATACCGATCGTGATAGAGGCTAAGAAACGTACTGTTAACATATTTGAGAAGGTGGTCGGCAAGAGTTTGAGATTACCATCACAGTACGTCATTTCTCCCTTCACAGTTGAGGCGAAGATGAGGACGCTCGTAGACGGAACGTACCCCAATCTCTTTTGGGAGGTGGACCATGCCAAGTGGAAGGCATTCAAAATAGAGTGGCGAAGAATTATGCCCGGGTAAGTATTTTATAATTTTAGTGAAGTATGCTATGCTAACTCTTCTATGCTTCTTTTTATAGTTTTTCTATTTCATTTTTTAGAGCTAGCCACAGGATAGCTGAAAGGACAATCATAGACACCTACAAGTGGTTTCATGGTGTCACGACTTTGGGTGTTTGGCTAGCCAACGATGTAAGTGTAATATCACAATTATTGTTTATTATGTATACACAATTTTTTATTTATTAAATGAAATAAATCCCTCTATTTTTTATTAGCATTTCCTGATGTAACATATCGACTTGGCTATGGACTTCTTGTGTGATTGAGTTTGAAGATATCCGAGATCATTCGACATTCCTGGCCGAGTCATATTGAGCATCGAGTTTATACGTGTCGTTACCATTATGTATCAATGGCTCCAACTTATGGGTAACAAGTACACGATGCCCAAATATATGCTCGAGTAGGTCATAGGGATATGACTCAGTGTCGGAGAAAAGTCATGGGAGGGTTGTACACATATGTACATTTCAGTGATCGCGAATCATCACTGATTTACGGTGAAGATCGTCACTGTTGATTCCACTATATATGTGTACTTGTACGACTCCGATCATTCATGTCTGACACAAGTTCAGCTCGAGTTTTACCTAGAGCCGTTGGCTATGAGCGTTCCTTTGATGGCTAAACAAGCGGGGGTAATTGTACCAGGCAAACTAGCCATCGTGTGAGACACGACAACGAAAAGAGAGTCGAAATCGTAAATACTTATAATTTTTTTAATTTGAAAACTTAGTTTTTAGCAACATAGTATCGAACTAACACATTATTATTTATTTGTAGGGGCGATTGTGACATATTTGTAATAAAGTATATCGAATTTTTTAGTACAGCACATAATGTTGATGGAATCAACCAATCCTTGAAATAGAATTGGAGAAATACGTTAGCGTGCGATTTGTATGAATTCAATTGTTATCCATGAATATTTTATATTTCTTTGAGAAATAATTGTAACTATTGTTAAAAAAAATGTAAATATTATATATTTAATTGTTTATTTATATATGAAATAATTGTAAATATTGTCAAAAAAAAATTGTAAATCAAAAGTGTTTTCTACTTTTCCATTATAAGAAATAATTTTCCAAAATGATAAATCAAACACATTTTTAACAATTTTAATATAAGAACTCAAAACTGAAAATTGAAAATGAACTCAAAACTAAAACACAAATCAAATGGACTCTTAATTTTTTAAAAAGAAGGCATGAACTAACACTTTTGCAACGATTAAGGGAAGATTAAAATTCAACTAATGGTCATTTTTATCGAATCGTTTTTCATTCCCGATTCTGAAAAAAAAAATAGGGTAATTGGCATAATACAATCACAACGTTAGTATGTGTTTATGGAATACAACATTTTATTTTAACACAAAATTCCCCTAACTAACCCAAATGCTGCAAAATACGATCTTTTGATAAATCTTTTCCCGTAAAATGAAAAATTCACATTTTTCTTTGAATTAAAAATATTAATTGCATTCATAACCCCAAAATTTTAGAAAAGTACAAACAAGTCCTAATTAAAAGTTTGAAAAAAATCTTTCCTTTCCACCTTCACTACCACTGTCATCACCACTATCGTGGAAACCATTCACACTACATGATGTACCTTCTGCAATAAAGATTGTGCTTTTCTTTTTAGTAACATTATCTAAACCAAAAAGAACATAAAATACCTCAATTTGTAGATTCCAAGATTGAAAATACAACTTTTTCTTCCATTTGGGCATGCTCAAGCAACATCTAAAGCAACTACGGAAAATTTCTCCCAAATTTATTTATCTCCATTCTTGGACTCCCCATGGGCTCCCCTGTGTTTTCTGTCCACGTGCTGCGCTAAGCCCATTTTGGGCCGAGGTGAGCAAGGCCAGCAGCTTAGGTCCAACACTACAGAGAGCCTCAAATTTTATTATCTTTCATTCTTTCTATTTTGGGCAAATTAGGCCCAATACCCTAAAATATTGATTAATTTGATAAATACCCTAATAACTAATTAAATTATATAAGAACGTAGTTAATACGTATAAACCCCCCAATACCTCTTCAAAATTCCCAATCTGTCTTTCATCAGATTTT
>CAIGRO010099937.1:0-15050 GCA_903798355.1 Fraxinus baroniana | reverse complement strand
TGTAATCTTCTTCTTCTACCCCTCATTTTATTTGATTCAGTTATCGATCAGTAAAATATGAATGGAAATATTGTGTTATTTTAATAATTAAATGAGTTTTTTTTTTTCTTTTATAAAATCTTGTGACGTATGAGGAATTGTTTGTCGCCCTTTTTCATGTAGTTGTTGGGAAATTCAATGAATTTGATTGGGAATGGATTGTATGGAAACCATGGGTTTGGATTAGGGATGGCAACGGGACGAGAACCCCAGACAATTCCTCGCCTGGTTACCCGTTTAATCTTTTTTTTTATATATATATAAGTTTTTGATAATTCATTATATTGTCACTGAGACAATAATATATTTTTTTAATCTTTAATTATTTTTAAAAGTTAAATTATTCAAATATATTTGGTAAATTAAGGCTTTATTATTTGTCATATTTTTTAGATAATCTTAGTTGTCATTTTCTATTAGAATTAATGAAATTTCGTAAAATTTTCCATTTAAAAAATTGAATTCTAAAAAAGAAAAATTAAATAGGGCAGGACTGGTCCACCCGTCCCCGACATGAATACCCGATTAAGCGAATTTTTTTGTCATCCTTAGTTTGGGTTGGCTTTGAGTCCATGTTTTTGGGCTTTAGTGGAGTGACAGGTGGGGAGAGGTTCATTGATGAGAAATGGATGAAGCATCATATACTGGAATTGGAGGAGTTTTCAAAGAGGTTGGAGTTGGTGCATGATCAGATTAAAGCACAGTTGGAGGAGCTGAGATCCATGGGAAGTTAATGGACAGCTTTCTTGGGTAGAAGTTTTTGTTGGCACTTTAACTTTCTTGACTCCTATGTTAGTAGTATATTTATTTATTCGCCTTTGATAAATGAGAAAGTACAGATTCTGTTTAGCTTTTTAATTTGGATTACGAAGTCAGAACTGCAGTTTCTTACTTACTTTCTTATGATGCTTTATTTTTTAAAATTAATGGAATGTGGTTCTGACGTAGAGTCTGAGATGATTCATTTGAGCTTGCATATGATAATAAAATTGATTGTTTTATCATTTATGGGGATTTTTTTAATAAGAATAATTATAAGGTATTTCATTTTAGTATAATATTTGTGTCATAATGTTATTTTTTTACCTTCACTGATGTTGTCCGCACTAAAAAAATTTCCTGATCCATCCCTAATTCCATCCACACATTTTATATCTACAGGAGTGTATACATATAGAACTTTTGTTCATAATGGTGGTTACTAGCAATGGAAAATATGATTGGGCTAAAGAAGTGAAGGAATTTGATGAAACAAAAGCTGGTGTCAAGGGACTGGTGGATGCTAGAGTAGCGAAAATCCCTCGGTTCTTTGTGCATCCACCGGAAAGTTTGGCAACACCAGGTAAAACTGGTAAGAACATTCGACTTGAGTTGCCCACAATAGACTTTGAAGAGGTTGAAACTGGTGGTGCAAGGCGAAAGGAGGTCGTGGAGGAGATTAGGAAGGCAGCTGGGATGTGGGGCTTTTTTCGAATAGTGAATCATTGTATTCCATTACATATAATAGATGCCATGTTGGAAGCTGTTAAACGATTCCATGAACAACCAGTGGAGGAGAAAAAACCTTTGTACACTGCCGATAGCACGCAAAGAGTTCGGTTTAACAGTAATGGACCTCTAAGTGAATCTGATTCTGCATGTTGGAGGGATATCTTGACTTGTGTTTTCCATGATGATCAACTGGATCCTGAAGCTATTCCTTTGGCTTGCAGGTACCACATAAACTCGACTAACACTACTCATCATTATCACCAGTCTAGTTGATAGTGACCCCTGATTCATTGTTTAATACGATTGACAATTCAAATTAATCAAGTGAGACTCTCATCTTGATTGGAGCTGAGTAAACACAAAATTATTGAAAATAAAACCTAAATTTGAAGTTATGCATACCATGTTATTTTTTGCAGGAAGGAAGTTCAAGAATACGTGAAATTCATGATCCAAATGAGGGAAATAATGGCTGAGTTACTATCAGAAGCTTTAGGGCTTAGCAGTGATCACCTTTCAAGAATTGAATGCATGAAAAGTAAAGCATTGGCTTGTCTCTACTATCCCATATGTCCTGAACCTGAGAAGACACTGGGTACAGACAAACATTCAGACACAACTTTCTTAACATTGCTACTGCAAGATAGTATTGGCGGCCTCCAAACTCTTCATGATGATCAGTGGGTCGACGTGCCTCCAGTGCGTGGGGCCCTCATAGCCAATATCGGTGATCTGATGCAAGTGAGTTTGACAGTATTAAACAATATAATAGGTAAGATTTTAACTAGGTCATATTTTGCCTGGGAAACTAATTAATTGATTGAATATTTCCCTCTCTGTTGTTTCAGATTATAAGCAATGACAAGTTAATAAGTGTGGAGCATAGAGTATTGGCTCAACCGGTCGGGCTGAGGAATTCAGTTGCATGCTTCTTCTCCCCAAGTCTTAGAGCAGGTGCAAAGCCATATGCACCTATAAAAGAAATATTGTCTGATGAGAATCCAACCATATACAGAGAATTCTTATTCAAGGAATATTACGAGTATTATAAGACAAAAGGACAAGATGTTTCCTCTGCTCTTCCTCGTTACAGGATTGAAGGAACTATTCCATAGTGAATACTTCGCAAAATAATAATAATAAATAAATAAATAAAAATCTTTTATCATTTAGATGAATATATCCCTACCCTTTGGGTTTGTTTTAATTATCCAATCATATTAATTGTATCGTAAATATCATGTATAAGATGTTAAATTAATTAATGTCATGTCATCGATTATTGCTAAGCACGATTGTGAGTAGCAATACTCTTAAATTAGTATTATTTTTTTGTAAATATGTAGGTATTGTATTTCACAATTGTGAAAATTGGGATTGATCTCTCTTAAGTTTTTTTACATGATGTGGTTATGAGTCCTTAACTTATTTAAATATGTGAATTTGAGTCCTGATGCTAAAATTGCATACAACTTTTAGTTGAGAGGTAATTATATTTGCACTATCGTTTTTGTTCGTTGCACTATATTTTAACTGCAATGAATGTCCTCAATTTATGCTCATTATGTCCTTCACTTTTCCTCGTTATATTTTTATCATGAACATTTAATTAATTAGCACATCTTGTTCCTGATTATACTTTTTGTTTAATATTTTGTTAGCTACTATAAAATGAGGGGCAAATATTTTATCAAAATTTTTTATTTGTTGTGTTGTTTTCTGTTTAAAAAATTTTAGGGGTAAATAATTCTTTTTGTATCCTTTTAATGGATTATTTAGACATAAACCACCATGAATGATAAGATAGCTAGCTAGTAGAAGACTAAGGATAAGAATGCAAGGAAAAAAATTGAGAAAATAAATACAGTAATAAGCAAAAGTAGAAGATCTTGATTGCAATAAAAATATGGCGAAACAAAGTAAAAATGTAGTGTGAATATAATTATTCTCAGTAGAATATGATAGAAATACTTGATGACTTGATGATTTTGCCCTCCCATAACCACACCATGTGAAATGATAGAAATCCGCCCTAATTACGAAAATGTGAATCATTGAAATATTTATGATTCCTATCATATATTACTTCATTGGATTCCAATGGAACTGAAAATTAAGATATTTTGATTTCAAATATTTTTCCTTCACAATCTGTGATAGAAAAGTAAATATATGACATCAATAGAACTGAGGATGGCAACTGAACGAGACGAAGTCGGGGCAACCATTATCATCTTCGCCCCTTTAGGGTTTATGATAGATTCGAGTGGGGTTCCGGGATTCCCAGTTCCATTCAGAGCAGGGCACTCTGAAGCTGAATCGGGACAAGAATTTTGCCACTTTATAATAGAACAAAAAAGGAGGGAGAAGGAAAGAAGAAAAATAGATGGGAGAGGAAGAGCACGAGATAAGCCAATTGCAGTGTTATCAAAATTTCCATTTTGGGCCATTTAACACCTGATTTTTTCCATCAGGTTGATGTATCAAAATAAATAGTATTTCTCTCCTCCTTTTTGAGCCATTTAACACCTGATTTTTGTCTCCAGAAACCCTGTTCAATTGAATGGATTTTGCTTAGATGGGCACTCGCTTCATGCAATTTCTACTTGTCTAGAAGAATTTTGCTTGAATGGATTTTCATCGTAAATCAATTCCTGGTTGATCACTGTATATTGTGCATCTCACGGGAATAGAAATATCCCAAATGTATACTTTTAAGAACAACTAAACATGCTACGCTAATCTTAACTCTCAAGAGTTTTGCACTGAGTGTCATTTTAACACCAGCAACTCGGAAGGAGCTTGGTCTTTTATAAAATAAAATGAAAAAAGTGGTGTCTTACCCTAGCGGTAGCAAATTTAAAGAAATTATCTACTAGTCTGAAGTTGACAAGCAGAAATAAGTATTGGACAATGATCAGAGCTCAATCTTCTGATGAGTTGGATTCTGAAATAAGAGAAGTATTTGATTCGAATACCATATACTTCGCTACATATATCCACTAGTCCAGATATACTCAATCTCGTAATGTATGGTATTGTAATGTATGGTATTGTCATTACTTTATCCAAAAGCTACAGCTCATGGCACAAATACAATTCACCCCGCATCGCTCAAAATCAAACCCGAGAATCAAATCAAAGCTTAGTCCATCAACGCAACTCCAGCAGCAAGGATGCTCCAGCATTACCTCCTCAAGTCCATAATCCATAACTAAAAAAGTTCTGATTCCACCAACCACCCAAGCTACTCTTTAGTTAGGTTCTGGCAACGGAGAACCCTTTTTCAGTAGAAAGATATTTGGAAAGTACTATGGTTTTAAAGTGATTATATGATCTGGGACCTGAAAGTATCCAGATTCTTGGCCATCATTCATCTCTCTATAGGATTTTTCTCGACTGCCATCAGTATATTCTTTAAGATAATCTCAGGGATGGCCTTGCCTGGAAAAACAACCAGCTTCTGGGTCTCTTTTCTTAAGATAATGTTTAAGAATCAAGGCACATGTTCAACATTATGCTTCCTAAATATGAGTTTATAACCACTTCTCTTAAAACGATACAACGCAACAAGTCAAATGGGTGGGATAAAGACAATGCCATGATGGATGTAACAATATCACTGAAGCTTGGTCGAGTAACAAAAGGGCTCTCAAGTTAAGGAGACAGTCTATAAAAAATTCTCTTGCAGATTTTGTGTTTCACTAGTACATTCCACAAACATGCAAGGCAGCGTAATAAATTACAAAAGAATCTGAAAAAGAAAAAGTTCACATACAATTCTTCAGTGAATCTCCAGCTCCCTGAAAGAAGCAACAAGAGAGAGCGAAATCAGCAATAAAAATGCCAACAAGTGAGATAACCACAGCAGAAGTAGTAGATTCTCCAACCCCTTTGGCACCTCCCAATGTGGTTACGCCCCAAGCACAGCTCACAACAGATATTATTGCACCAAAAACCTGTGATTTGATCATTGCACTGATTATATCCCATGATCTTAGGGCTCTTTGGGCAGAATCCAAGATAATGTTTATGCTAATTCCATAAACAGCATCGGAGAGAAGAGCACTAGATGCCATGCCTACTGTAAAACACATTAGAGTTAAAATAGGTAAAGCAACACAGGAAGCAATCACTCTTGGTGTCACAAGATAATCAACAGGGTTTGCACCAAGAACTATCAATGTGTCAGTTTGCTCAGAAACCTGCATTGTGCCCAGTTCTGCAGCAAATGCACTTCCAATACGTCCTGCAACGACAATCGCTGTGATAACGGGACTCAGCTCCCTTGAAAAGGCAAGAGCTAAAACCCCGCCAACAGATCTATTTAGCCCTAATCTGGTGAATTCCCTCACAAACTGGATAGTGAAAGCCATGCCCACAAATGCCGAAGTCAAGAGACAGACGCCAACAGATTTCGGTCCAACCCTCTCTAGCTGTTGCAGAGTGTTTTTCCAGTGAATTTTGCCCTTTAAAGTCCTAACAATCACCTGCCCTGCCAATATAAGGACAGACAAGCCCCTCCACAGGTACCTGGGTGGAGACCATTTACTCAATAATGTCTCTGGTTCATGATTCAGTCCGCGAGTTTTGTTTGTATCTTCTTCAGGCACTGATAAACCTGGGTGACCATCACTCGAATCAAGAGCCAAAAATAATCTACTATGTTGAATGGGAACAAAAAAATTGTGGTTCTTGGCACCCCAAGCAAAATCAACTTTTCCAGCAAGCCGACAGGATCTCAATGATGATATATTAGAAGGACAACTTAATTTGATAGAGTTATCTCTGCAATTTGTCATATATATGAGTTAAAAAAAATGGATAAATAAAACCAAAAAGAGAAAAAAATCCAAACTTAGAAGTTCTATGCATGTACATCGAGACCTATTACAGAAGTAAAAGGCTGGGCGAATTTGGGCAGCTGCTAACATGTTAGGCCCCTGGCTGTCCAAGCGTATAAGAAATAACCTTGTGACGTCTTTGCGCTGAGAAGAGAATGTTGTGAAGCCTTTCTGAGATAAACCTATGCTATAAGATCTCCAAGAAACAATGGAACACAGAAAACCAAGCTACAAACCAACCAGATTGCCACAACAGTTTTCTAGGAGACGGAGGAATGGAAGATATTCCCAGCAGAAAATAAACCTTTTAAACTAGTGGGACTGCACGAGGGAATAGATGACAATCAGAGATAAACACCTTAAGCTGCTTTAACAAGGTTGAAATGAATAAAGAAGCTCAAACTTTATTTATCGGAAAGCTATCATAAAAACATTCAAGTTATCTACAAACAAGCCAACAACAAATCCTCCATTTCTTTGGCGTTCTTAAAATTCTAATATCCAGGAATGACGTGTTAATAAAGCCATCAACAAATACAGCACAATTTGTATCCTTCATTTAGTTTATAATCACGTTATCCGTTATAATAATTCCTAGTGGACTTAATTTCTCCTTCTCCATTCACAACAAAAAATAAAAATAAAAAATAAATAAATAAACATTTTAGACGGCAACAAAATCAAAGATATCCCCCATTTAGTCTCAATCTCAATTGGCTTATACGAAATGGAAATGCAATATCCAGATAATATTATTACGGAGCCAACGAGTATTTAACACGAAGAATCACTCAAATAACGATACCCAGCAGTCAAATCTGGTTCAAGAATCAAGATGCAAATTAACGCAGAAATCGGCAGTAAAATAAAGAACCCATAAATGATAAACCCATAAAATTGAAATTATATAATTGATACACCACAAACACACACAACACCTAGACTGAATAGTTGAGTTTACGAAGTGATGCCCGAAGAAATATCCAAAAAAAGTAAAACCCATGATACGAATATTCCAAAAACACAGTAACCTTAAGACCTCTAAAAGTGAAAATGGTTTTCGAGAGAGAGACGAGCTACCAGAAGTTCTTGATTAAACGGATCCTTTGCAGAAGGAGAATTGAGATCTATGGGGCTGTCTATATCGGAGAACTGTAGTCGCTGGTTCAGTTAAAAGGAGAAGTAAATTTTAAAATAAGCAATTTTTGGAAAACGAAAATTGGACATTGCAAAGTTGTTTGAGGAACTTACACCACACAGTTATTTAAAATTTCCAATTCAAAAATCAAGTTTGGAATTTATTTATACAAAAATCAGTATTTCATTTTAAAATAAGCAATTTTTGGAAAAAATAAATAAATTTATAAGTGTTGAGACTAAATATTTCATTTGACTTAAAAAGGATTATTGAGGTTGTTATAAAAATATATGAAATAAGTATTATATATATGTTACAATTATCATTAAAAAATTACGCTGATGTTCCAACGACTACAAATTTTTGAAAACTTCCTTGAAAACAACATTTGTCGTTGAATTGTCTTGTCTGTCATCCCTATCGCAAATCAAAATCTTCAACCCTTTGCGATTTGTAACTCTAGACACAGCAACGTATAATTG
Source organism: Fraxinus baroniana (assembly GCA_903798355.1). Classification (NCBI taxonomy): domain Eukaryota; kingdom Viridiplantae; phylum Streptophyta; class Magnoliopsida; order Lamiales; family Oleaceae; genus Fraxinus; species Fraxinus baroniana. Next base: position 7,056 of record CAIGRO010099937.1, on the reverse strand, counting down.
ATCATGGCTAAAAATTGATTTTTTCAAATACAGACCAACATGAGATGGCGATTGACCCTGACTTTTGTTGATTGTCATTGCGTATGACGCAATAAGAGGAAATTGTCTTCGTTTAAACTTGAATGGCAGCCTTGGATCAAATGGAGTCAACGTCATTCTAGGGATAAGGACCTTATGACCTGCATTAGTTCCAGCGAGAATCTTTGCTTCCAGAATATGACTTCCGAGCCTCGTAATAATCAATCTTGTGTTGTTGCATAAGCCATCGGAATGGTCTATGTTGCGTAAAAGCATAACCGGAGTGCCGACCTTCAATTTCAATTCATGGTTGGGCATACCAGAACATCTAATTCCATTCAATAACTTAGGCGTACGAAGGTCATGTAATAGGTCAACATTGGCATCTGACTTGCAAGTTGAATCAGAACTTAAATAAGTATTTCCTTCAGCCGCATTTAGCGAAATCATATAATCATTGACAGATTCAACCACATCAAGTGTCGGTGCGAGAATAGCCCTTCCTTGCAGATAATTTGCCTCATTAACGTCGCAAGTAAACAATGAATACGTGCTATCCACGATTGCTTTGACTGGATTGTCGAATCCATGCAGAAAAAATATCGTCTGGAATTTCAATTGTTGCATGGCCATCATTTGCACCACCAATTGTTCCATCCATGTACTCGCAATCCAATCAGAAAATGTATATAACTCAACGCACTCAGCATCTGACTCGATATTTTGTAGTCTCATATTTTTGGTCAATCTCAAGATCTTACAATTTTTCCATAAATATGATGAACTGATAGCTGCAAGCACAATATCCTGTCTACTTCCTTTTGGAATCACATGCAAGATCTGTCGAAAATCTCCTCCAAAAACAACTGTTTTCCTCCAAAAGGTAGTTCCATACTATGTGGATTGTTGAATCTCAAAATATTTCGCATGCTTCTATCCAAAGCCTCAAAACAATATTTGTTCATCATAGGCGTTTTATCCCAAATTATAAGCTATCATCTAACAATCACTTCCGCGAGAGGACTACCATACTTAATGTTGCACGTGGAATCTTCATTTGGATTAAGCGATATCGCAAATCTTGAATGTACAGTTCTACTACCGTCCAAAAGTAATGATGCTATACCGCTTGACGCCACATTCAACACAATTTCTCCTTTTGATCTTAAAGTCGCAGATAAAGTTTTCCATACAAAGGTCTTTCCTATACCTCCGTAATCATAAACAAAAAAATCACCAACTTTATCTGATTGAACTGAATTCAATACTATATCATAAACATGTCGTTGCTCAGTTGTCAAATTAGAGACCATGTTCTTGTGTTTTTCCACCAATGCTTTCCGATCATATCTCTTTCACCTTGTATAAGTCTATTCTGAAAACTTGTAGTAAAGTATTTAGATTCTGGAAACGGCATTGAATGATAATCATGTAGACTCTTTCCACTACTTCGCATAATCTTCTCAACCTCCACAAGAGCATAATTTTTTATTTCATCATCGCTCAGTTACAAATATGTACATTATTTGGAAAATATAGACTTCGATATATTAAAAAAGATAGCTGCAGTAAAATCAATCAGATCTTTATTGCAAAAAATATATAAAAACATTAAGCATTAAGTGTAATACCTTGGTGTTGTAGCATGTTTCATTGTCTGTATAAAATATCATCTGATAAGTATGTCCAACACTTTTCCCACACAATTTCAGGTCGTGATAAAGAATCTGAGACTAATAAAGTGGCAAACAGGCTTCTCAAAGAATGTGCGACGCCCATTGACTTGCTTCAATAATCACATCAATGTATTCTTGGTCATCATTCAATAGACCAAGCGTATAGCAAGCTATCTAAAAGTACCGTGCTGAACATCGTTAACACATTTTATTTCATCATATCTTGTGTCCACGAACTATGTTGAGAAGACATCGTAAGTAATACATTTCTCCACATCCTGGAGGTACATAAAATATATGCCCAATAGAGAATCCGCGCTTTCTAGGATGCCACTCTCTTGTCGATGACTTCCAAAAAATTTGGTTGAAAATTTAGCATACGTTAGTTGCTTTGCTTCAGCATATTTTTTGTTCACATCCATCCAGGCCAAAAACATACTTTGGTTAGCTATAGGACGATTCAAGACTTCATCAATTGTATCAGAATCTGAAAAGATGACATTCTGCTCATTTGGAAGATGAAAACTCAACCGCTCGACAAGAGGATCTCTGCAATGAATTTCAAATCCGAAAATCCTCCATGCTGCCTCACAAGGTGAAATGTATCTACAATCGTAGTACATATTCACTTCATCAACATTTTTACCCGAATCCTCATCATCACTACTACGATAAAAAGTCGCGGTAACGCGATCATGCCCCTTATTGACATATTTGAACAAATATTTGATTGATCGAGATTGGTTGCACCACTCTACATTCATGTGTGCACCTTACTTGAGCAGCAAATATCGATTGTGGGGGCACAACAAATCTTTTGTCAAGATCAACACCATTTTTTTTAATTGTTCGTCCATTATCTCTTCTTCTATAAATTGGGTAGCCATCTTCATCAATATTGGTGCAGTCAACAAATTTTTTGGGGAAATGTTTAGTACATTGACCATTCTCCATGCATGGAGAAGAATTCTTGGCACTCCCACATGGTCCGTGCATCATAAAATCTCTGACTGCGGCGTAATATTTTGGATCAGACTCCCGATCGGGAATTTCAATTGAAATTATTCTGTCAATGTCCTCTCTAGTAGGATATTTGTCTTCCTTAGAAAGAAACAATAAAATGTGGGCATGTGGCAAACCACGCTACTAAAATTCAATGGTGTATATTACTGGAAAATAATATTACCGTATTCAACGTCAGTAGGAATTATTAACATTTTTATTCATATAATAAAAAAAAAATTATTATTCACATTCTTAGATAAACATGAGTAAATATTACCCGCTTTCACATTTCCAAAAATTTTATTTTGTCGAAGATCGTTGATCAAATTGTCCAACTTTATCTTAAAAATTCAACAAAGAATGTCAGGTCGATCATCGGGCTTCAAACACATGCTTTCTACATAGCGCACAATCTCCGGCCACTTTGGATTGCAAGTATAAGTTATAAATAAATCTATATACCCAACCCATCTACATATGGCCATTGCGTCCTGGTAGTTTTGAATCATGTAACGTGCCCTACCAGTGAACGTAGACAAAAATACCACATGTTTACCCTGGGTTGAAGGATTTATTTCTCCTCTAAACAACGCTTCTATCAATCCTCTATACATCTCAGATCTCAATCGTTTTTGATGAGTACGTATGTAAGTCAATCTGGAAGTTTTGATCGTTGTGTATGCATCAACAACAAATTGTTGGAAAAGTCTCTTCGAGGATATAATAACAGGTGATTCATTATCCCTCTCTTGCAATCTGAATGCAAAATACTCTCTCATGCTTACGTGTTTTCTGCCTCCAGATGCAGACGTCTTTGAATTAGTTATAGAAATATCTTCTTTGTAGCCAACTTCACCGAATGGAAAAAGAAATGGGTTTTGTATATCAAGATATGAAGGATTCAACTCATTTATCCTCTTCAATTCTCCGGTTTGAGTTTCTACCATGATATCTCTATCACCAGGAGATGTCTTGAAATCACCTGGGATCAATCCCGCAACTTTATCAATTGAGGGCATATTATACCTCCTCGCATCTCGACCCTTTCATCCAATTAACCTCAATTTCACATTTGAGCTACCCTGCTAGTGTATTTTCTGACCAACCAATCTAAATGACTTGACCAATACATTGTGTGCATCAAGCATTGATTTCAAATCCGATACTATTTCAGCATGAAGGATATTTATATCGTTTGTTTGCCTAAAAAGATTAAAAAAAAAAAGAAATAATTATAAAAGAGAAGATGCCAAAGTAAATATAATTTCGACATGTTCATATTCAAATAATATATACTAAAATGAAATAAATTACTGATAGATTTTACTCTGTTCGCAACTTCGTTGGCCGTATCATAATATACAACTGGGCAAATTTCGATTGTGAACCTTCCAGCGGGAGTAAACTTCCAATTAAATGATAGTTCTAACCATTTAATCTGAAAACATGTGGTGATTTTCCTTTGTTCAAGCTAGAGTCAATCTTCCTTCCCATCGAAGTGAAACGGAACATATTGTTGTATGATCGGATATTTTCAATAAAATGCTTACTCCTATCGTTTGCACCAAATAATAAATCTTGGAGCTCTTGAGGAGGACTTTGCATCATTGGAAGTTGGACTTTCCCATGCATACAACACAGAGAATATTTTGGTTTTGCAGTTTTATAAACACGGCACATCCTCTCTTCATACCAAAGCTCCACATTGTTCACATTTGAATGAAGGATCGCCGAAATCACAATATTCTACGAGACAATGTCATGGCAAGGCACTACAAAAAAATTTAAATAAATATTGTATTTATTTATCAAAGTTAACGCAAATTATAATTAAGAAATAGTATTATTTGAATTTTTTTTTAACAATTTTTTAAAAATATCTACATGTATTCACTTAAAAATTATAAATATAAATTTATATTTCTTAAAAAAAAAAAACTAAATTATTATCCTACGATATTGTCTCAAGCATGCTTTTTAAGGATAATGATACAAAACAAATTGGGCAATTAAGTGGGAGAGTCGATGCGTCTTCTAAATACAACAACAATAAATGTTGGCAATATGGTAGAGTATATGAAAATATAATAAAATAATTTAAACACACACTATAGATACTCATAAAAAATCCGTAACGTCAACTTTACAAACATCATCTACTAATTTGGTTGGATAAAGATAGTTAAAAAAATTACATAATTATGTACACTGATGAAATAGCCAATCTAATTTTTTTTTTTATTGTTATATAAAGATTTAAAAAAAAAAAACTTACATTCATCTAAATCGATATTTTGAGATTCAAGATCAATCACGACGCTCTCATTAAATGTGTCTCCTCTATCTTCAAGAACAGATGATCTCAATCCCTTGCAAGTGTTCATATCATCGGACATGCAAGTGTCAGTTGTTGGAGTAATGTCAATGGTCGAAATATTTTGGGAAGCCGCTGCAGTAAGGCCAGACTTCTTAAGCACAGGAGTTATTTGTGATTGACTTAGACCAACAACTATAACAACAATAACAATCTTAGCAAATGAATAAATTGTATGCGATAAACATACAAAAATACACTTAATACAATAATACCATTTGTGATATCACTGAAAGGAGATTTGGAATACTTTGAAGAGGAGCCAGCGAAAATACTCCTATTAGGATTCGTATGCATGCTACTTCCCACGGTATAACCATTTAATTTCTTTGTAGCCGATTCAAAGTTCACCACTGAATAGCGAAAAAAAGTAGAAAATTTTATTTATGAATAAATACAATAAATTCATTAATTGTGTCTAACTATAATCAAATCATAATATCCAATGCCATTAATCTATAATTGTCACGCACAAAATAAATGACACAAAAATATCATTATGAATGACCAAAAGCATATTCCTTATTTGTTTTAAGAATTATCAAGCGACCATTATAATTATTATCCGTCAACATTCAACCGTATTGTCAATTTTTTTTTTCAATTGATCATACAAACCATAGTTATTAATGAAGTTAAAAAAGAAAAAGAAAAAGAATAAAAAATTCAAACAACCAAGGCCCACTACAAAACCTAGCCCATTCTTAATACCACCCAAATTCACAATGAGACCACCAATACCCACCGAATTATTCTCAAAGTATTTTTTCAACTGATCATCCAAACCTTAGTTAATTAAGTAAAAAAAGAAAAAGAAAAAAAAAAGATTCAACCAACCAAAGCCCACTACAAAACCCAGCTCATTCTTAATACCATCCATATTCACAATGAAACCACTAATACCCACCGAATTATTGTCAAAATATTTTTTCAATTAATCATCCAATTCTTAGTTAATTAAGTAAAAAGGAAAAAGAAAAAGAAAAAAGCAGAAATTCAACCAACCAAGGTCCACTACAAAACCTAGCATATTCTCAATACCACCCATATTCACAATGAAAACACATATATCGACCATTTTCAACATTAAAAATGGCCGATTGTCTCCATCTCTCACAAACAGAAAAAAGCATTAATTGAAAGCCCAAGATTGGCTAACTAAGAGGAGTGAATTGATTTTTAAAACTTTTTCGTTAAGTACACAAGATTTTAAGCTAATAATCACACAAATGATAGTGAATCAAATCAAACACAAATAGGCAAGTAGATAATAAAGATAAGTTTGCACAAAGTAGAAAACGTTAAGTAAAAGAGTTAGAGAGTGAAAACGATATAATATGGAAGTTCGATCAAACGCAATGATCTACGTCCCTCGTTACTAAGCTCTCCGTCATGAGCAAGGCTTTTTTCACTATGTTGATTGACTTGTAGTGCAATCCAACCCTTTACAACGCTTCCCGTGACTTTCAACCAAGGAGCACCGATTCCTTTACAATGTTGAGCTTTCCGGGACCTCAACACGACTTACAATTCAAGAATGAATATACAAGTGAAAAACTTCTCTTCTTGATGAAAGATAGAATCAAGATTGATAACAAGAAGAGAAGAGGCAAACAGCTCAATAGATGGCAATGAATTTAGCTTAAAGTGTTGATATGAAAAACTTTTTGATGAATAAAGGATTTTCACAAATTCAATCACTTTGCACAAAGTAGAAAACGTTAAGTAAAGGAGTTAGAGAGTGAAAACTATATAATATGGAAGTTCGATCAAACGCAATGATCTACGTCCCTCGTTACCAAGCTCTCCGTCATGGGCAATGCATTTTTCACTATGTTGATTGACTTGTAGTGCAATCCAACCATTTACAACGCTTCCCGTGACTTTCAACCAAGGAGCACCGATTTCTTTACAATGTTGAGCTTTCCGGGACCTCAACACGACCCACAATTCAAGAATGAATATACAAGTGAAAAACTTCTC
>CAIGRO010099901.1:0-11999 GCA_903798355.1 Fraxinus baroniana | reverse complement strand
TTTTTGCAATTGGAAAAAAGTCTAGACACAATGGTAAAAAAAATTTATCACTTTTATTGACAATTCTCATGCAAAATAAAGACAAACGAATGATATTCGGTATGATAATCTTTTTTCAATTTTTTTTGGCAATTGGAACAAATTCTAGACCCAGTAGTAGAAAAATTATCACTTTCATGGACAATTTCTATTAAAAACGAAGTCAAACGGACACCAAACTTTCAACATTTTCTATGAAAAATCATACCAATCAAACACAATTAATTACAATTCTCAACAAAACAATTTCTATGCAAATCAATTCCCTGTAAAATATTTTCTTTACACTCATTTTTCACATTTACAATTAAATGGACCCTTAGTAAACAATGAGTAGTTTTGTTCAAATTTAAGCAAGCAACGAGTAAACTTTTAAATTTCAGTGAGCGAATAGTAAAATATAGTGAAGTTCAGTGAGTAATGAGTAATTTTTTAAACATCGATGAACAAGTAGTAACCATAGTAAAGTTTGGTGGCTACTGATTAAATTAACTCCTTTGCTAACACCAGAATAATTGATAGCACAATTTGACAAATAAGCGTCTGTTTGGTATACATTAAAACTTTCATTTTCATTCTTCTACTCATTTTCCAACACATTCTTTAATAAAATAATATTTTCTATCACATTAATAATTTTTCCTTCTTTTTTAACCACACATTCTCCATCAATCAATTATTCCAAAATATATTATTTCAAACTAACGTGACTCAAGCACATCCTAAAATCCAAAAATTAGAAGAAGTTTCTTGTGAACTCGATGGCCAACCAACCAACCATCAATTAAAAATTTTAAACTTCGCGAAGTCGTCTCTAAAGTCATCCACAGTCCATGTAAAGATTTTTCAAGCCAAAGCATGATCAGCACAAAGAATTGAACTTGATGATGAATCGCCAAAATGATGATACTGCAGTATCCGAAGAGGTTTTCAATATTATCCCACTAGACAACTTCTCCGCTGATCATCCCTGCCGCCGGTTTCCCCCGGTCCGTCTTGCCATTGCCGCCCTGCACGCAATTGGTGACCTCCGACCGCCACAATTCTTGTCCTGGAAACCGGACTCCGATCTCCTCGACTGGCTAGGCCTCCACTTCGGTTTTCAGTCCTCCAATGTCAAGAACCAAAGAGAGCACCTTGTGCTGCATCTCTCCAATGCACAAATGCGCCTCTTCCCTACACCTGACAACTTGGACTCTCTTGATCCTTCCATTGTCCGAGACTTCCGGTGCCGCCTCCTGGAAAACTACTCCGACTGGTGCTCCTACCTCGGCATCAGACCAAATGTCCAGCTCTCAGATTCTTGCTCAACCTTGGCTTTCAGGCCTAACGTCCAGCGTGAGCTTCTGTACGTGTCTTTATATTTGTTAATATGGGGCGAGTCTGCTAATTTACGTTTTGTCCCCGAATGTATTTGTTATATTTTTCACCATATGGCAATGGAATTGAATAAAATATTGGAAGATTATATAGATAATAACACGGGGAGGCCCTTTTTGAGTTGCTTATCTCGAGAAAATGCATTTTTTGACCAAATAGTTAAGCCCATTTATTATATAATGAGAGTAGAAGTCGAGAACAGTAGAAATGGGACTGCACCGCACTCTGCGTGGCGAAATTACGATGATATAAATGAGTACTTTTGGAGCAGGAGGTGCTTTAAGGAGCTAAAGTGGCCAATTGATATTTTGAGTACTTTTTTCATGACAAGCATTAACGAAAAGAAGGTGGGGAAAACGGGGTTTGTGGAGAGGAGATCGTTTTGGAACATTTTTCAGAGCTTCCACAAGTTGTGGACTATGTTAATTTTATTCATTCAAGCTGCAGTAATTGTAGCATGGGAGGAGAAGGGCTATCCATGGGAAGCGTTAAAGAGTATGGAAGTACAGGCACGATGCTTGACTGTGTTCTTCACGTGGAGCGCAATGAGGTTATTGCATTCATTACTCTATGCAGCAATGCACTATAGTTTGGTTTCGAGGGAGATGAAATGGTTAGGTATGAAAATGGTTTTGAAAATTGTAGTTTCTGCTGGGTGGATTTGGGTTTTTATGATGTTCTATGGGAGGATTTGGGATCAAAGAAGTAATGATGGGAGGTGGTCACCTGAAGTGAATCGTAGAGTGGTGAATTTCTGTAAGCTTGCTTTGGTTTTTATGGCCCCTGAAATTTTGTCTCTGGTTTTGTTCATTCTGCCTTGTGTTGGGAATTATTTGGAGAATACAAATTGGAGGATCTTTCGTTTGCTGTCCTGGTGGTTTCAAGACAGAACTTTCGTTGGTCGATGGCTTAGGGAAGACTTCACGGACAGTATAAAGTATATAATCTTCTGGATATTTGTGCTGGGGACAAAGTTTTCCTACAGTTATTTCTTGCAAATCAAGCCCATGATTGGATCTACGAAGACATTGTTGCATACCAAGAACATTAATTATGAGTGGCATGAGTTCTTTAAACACAGCAACCGATTTGCATTGGGGTTGTTGTGGCTTCCAGTTGTTTTGATATACCTCATGGATCTGCAAATTTGGTTTTCAATTTACTCTACATTTCTTGCTGCTATTATTGGTTTATTTAATCGTCTGGGTGAGATTCAGAACATGCAGCATTTGAGGTTACGGTTTCAGTACTTTGCCAGTGCAATTCGGTTCAACTTGTTGCCTGAGGAACAGCTGTTGAACGTGAGAGGAACATATAGAAGCAAGTTCAGGGTAGCCATTCACCAATTGAAACAAAGGTATGGGTTTGGCAGGCCCTTTAGAAAATTTGAACCTAACCAGGTCGAGGCCTACAAATTTGTTATGATATGGAATGAAATAATTAGGACATTCAGAGAGGAGGACATTATCAGTGATCATGAGGTCGAGTTGTTGGAAATGCCTAAAAGATACTGGAACATCAGTGTGATTCAATGGCCATGTGCGTTCCTATGCAATGAGGTGCTGCTTGCTCTCAGATGGGCAAAAGAACTTTCTGATGCTCCTGATAAAAGGCTTTGGGTTAAGATCAGCAAGAATGAATATATGCGTTGTGCAGTTATTGAAGCATATGACAGTGTGAGGCAATTCTTGCTGACCATCGTCAAGCATGACAGCGAGGAGCATTCCATTGTTAAAACGTTCTTTCAAGAAATTGATCAGTGGATTCAATTGGAGAAATTCACGAAATGCAACAAGATGGTTGCACTTGAGAATATCCATGAAAAGTTGGTCCATCTACTGAATCTAGTACTCAAGCCTCCTGTTAAAGACCTTAACAAGGTAGTTAATGCTCTGCAGGCCCTTTACGAGGCTGCTATTCGAGATTTTTCGAAAGAATATAGACATATTTATCAGCTGAGGGAGGCTGGTCTGTTTCCTCGAACAACAGTTTCGGGTGCAAGAGTTCTTTTTGAAATGGCTGTTGAGTTGCCTAGTCCAGATAATGAGATTTTCTATCGATGTCTTCGACGTTTACATACGATTCTCACATCTGAGGACTTAATGCTAAAAATTCCCAAAAATTGTGAAGCAAGACGACGAATCTCTTTCTTCAGCAATTCCATGTTTATGAATATTCCCCGTGCTTCCGTAATTGAGAAAATGGCAGCCTTCAGTGTTCTAACTCCTTATTACAACGAAGAAGTGCTATACAGCAAGGAACAACTCCGGATTGAAAATGAAGATGGGATTTCCATCCTCTACTACTTGCAGACTATCTATGCTGATGAGTGGAGAAACTTCTTAGAGAGAATGCACCGGGAAGGGATGGTAAGTGAAAGAGAATTGTGGACAACTAGGTTGAGAGATCTTCGGCTATGGGCATCTTACAGAGGCCAGACACTGGCCCGCACGACTAGGGGAATGATGTACTACAACCGGGGTCTTTACATGCTGGCTTGTCTGGATTCAACACATGATATAGACATCATGGAAGGATCTCAGCAACTTCACTTCATGGGACTCAATGATAATAAAGATGGATTGAGCCCAATAATGTCACCCTCTCCAAAAACAACTTCAGTGGATGAAAGTTGCATTCCGATGAAATTCACTTACGTAGTTACTTGTCAGTTATATGAAACTCAGAAGGTCGAAAAGGATCAGCGTGCTGAGGAAATCTTGAATCTGTTGAAAGACAATGAAGCTCTCCGTGTTGCTTACATTGATGCGGTGTCCAAAGAGAAGGCTGAAGAAGAGTATTACTCCGTCCTGGTGAAATATGATAAAAAGCTGCAAAGAGAAGTGGAAATCTATCGGATCAAGTTACCTGGTGATCCCCTGAAGCTTGGAGAGGGGAAACCAGAAAATCAAAATCATGCCATCATCTTCACTCGAGGAGATGCAATCCAGACCATTGATATGAACCAAGACAACTATTTTGAGGAGGCGCTAAAGATGCGAAACTTTTTGGAGGAATTCCAGCACAACCATGGCATCAAGAAACCGACTATATTGGGACTCCGGGAGCACATATTTACAGGTCCAGTCTCATCACCTGCTCAGTTCATGTGTGCCCAGGAGACAAGTTTTGTGACCTCGGGGCAGCGTATTATGGCTCACCCTTTGAAAATCCGAATGCATTATGGTCATCCAGATGTGCTTGACAGGTTTTGGTTTCTGACTCGGGGTGGAATAAGCAAGGGTTCTAGAGTGCTTAACATCAACGAGGATATCTTTGCTGGATTTAATTGCACACTTCGGGGTGGAAATATCACTCACCGCGAGTACATTCAATTAGGCAAGGGTAGGGATGTTGGCTTAAATCAGATCTCTATGTTTGAGGCCAAGATTGCAAGTGGAAATGGAGAGCAACTCCTCAGCCGAGATGTCTACAGGTTGGATAGTAGGCTGGACTTCATAAGGATGTTTACCCTTTTCCTCACTTATATAAGATTCTTTCAATGCATTGATGAATGATGATTGTTTATCCCTTTCTATGTATCTTATCTACAGGTTAGGTAATAGGCTGGACTTCTTCAGGATGCTCTCTCTCTTCTACACTTCTGTAGGATTCTTCATCAATGCATGTGTGGTTGTTTTCGCTTTCTATGCCTTTTGGTGGGGGCAACTCTATCTGGCCCTATGTGGGTTTGAGAGTTCAATGAAATCAGGTAAGGCGGATCAAAATGCAGCACTTCTGTCTATCTTGAGCCAAGGATTTGTCATCGAACTTGGCCTTTTCAATTTCTTTCCAATGATTGTTGAAAATATAGTTGAGCATGGTTTCCTCGCGTCTGTCTGGGAATTCATTGTAACACAGCTCCAATTTTCATCTGTATTCTACATGTTCTCCCTGGGAACTCGTTCCCATTACTTTGGTCGAACCCTTCTTCATGGTGGTGCCAAATACCGAGAAACTGGGCGCGGCTTCGTTGTACAGCACAAGAGTTTTACTGAGAGTTACAGACTATACGCTCGCAGTCATTTTGTGAAGGCAATTGAGCTTGGACTATTACTTGCAGTATATTCTTTGTACAGCCCTGTTGTAGGGACTAGTTTTGTGTACCTAGCATTAACTCTAGCCAGTTGGTTTCTGGTAGCGTCCTGGATTTTGAGCCCCTTCATCTTCAATCCTCTAAGTTTTGAGTGGCTTAAAACAGTAAATGATTTCCATGAATTTATAAACTGGATATGGCACTGTGGTAGCATATCAGCAAAAGCTGAACAGAGCTGGGAAAAATGGTGGTATGAAGAACAAGATCATTTGAGGACCACTGGTATTTCGGGGAAGGTAACTGAAATAATTCTAAACTTTCGATTCTTCTTTTTCCAATACGCGATGGTTTATAAGCTTAGCATTGCTTCAGGAAGCAACAGCATTGCTGTCTACTTGTTCTCCTGGATCTGCATATTAGTGGTTCTTGGAGTTTATGCAATATCAACATGTACCGGCAATAAGTACAGCATCAAGGCTCACCTTTACTACCGTTTTATTCAGACTGTAATTTTTGTTCTTACAATATTTGGGATCATTGTCCTAATGCTGCTCACCAATTTCAGATTTCTTGATCTCTTCAAGAGTCTGTTGGTTTTCATTCCCACTGGATGGGGACTGATTTTGATTGCCCTCGTACTGAGGCCCTCTCTGGAGAAATCAGTGATATGGGATCATGTTGTTTCTTTTGCAAGAGTCTATGAAATTATGTTTGGAATAATAGTGATGAGCCCAGTTGCAGTCCTGTCCTGGTTGCCAGGGATTCAATCTATGCAGACAAGGATTCTATTCAATGAAGCATTTAGCAGAGGTTTGCACATTTCTCAGATTCTGGCAGGAAAAAGAGCCCCAGCAAAATCTCACGTTGTTTAGGAAATTATTTCAAATTTATGCTTGCTCTTTTTGGTTAAAAGCATTGGAGATCTGTGGAAGTATTAGCAACTTTGATTAAACTAATCTTGTGTTATTTCAATTTATTAATATTACATCTATATTGGTTTGCTAAGTCTTTGGTAATGTGCGTATTGGCAACATTTTTATCAACTAAATTTCAGTGATTCGATTGTCATAAATGTTTTAATTTGGTAACCAAATGTTTCACTCAAATACTGCAAACTTCTTAGGATGTATACTATACTAAGCGTTTGTTTGGCATAGCTTATTTGAAAATCATTTTTTCCCAAACTCGTTTTCAATCACACGTTCTTTCAATAAAATAATTTTGCACATGGACCCAACTTTCCCTACTTTTTAAACATACAATCTTAAAAAAATCAGTTTTCACTTCAAATAATCTCTCCCAAACAAACACTCAACTTTTCTTCATTCCTAGTCCCCCCCCCACCCCAACCAACACACACACAAGCGGGGGGAGAGAGAGAGAGAGAGAGAGAGAGAGAGAGTATACCAAAGTTTGACAACGTGAAAAGAAAACATTTGAATTCACCTGTCTTTCATTTGCAAAATACTGAAAGCAGTTTGTGTGAGATTAGAGATTTTACCAAGTATAAGAAGTATCTCATCATCCCCATGTATTAAAAACATGTAAATCTTATCACCAATTATTCGATGCAGGATAAATGTAAGACAGAAACCATACAGGCAATTAGGACGATTGATTAGTCTTAGCCGGACCATCCTCTCTGAGAACCTCCAGAAGAATGTCCATTGAATCTGTCAAGCACAGCGTTGAAGTCAATAGGCTGACCACTCTCTTCCAGTCGCTGAATTACACCGACGACGTGATCACCTCTGTAACCCATGCTTCCCAACTTCTCTATCAGCTCAGTGTAGGGATGATTGCGCATGAACTGTGGTGGATGAACCATCAAATTAGCCGTGTGCAGAGGGTTCTGGAGGGGGATGCTACTAGGAGGATAAGCATTTTGTTGGATGTGAGGTTGTGGGGGTGGATGATGTGTCCTTCCACCTTCACCATCAAACATAGTATAAGTGTTTCCCATAGGAAGTGTCAGATGAGTCGCACTAGGTACATACGCATCCCCAGATTGTGCACTGTATGCAATCTTGACATGCTGTGTTGGAGGCTGCGATATAATTGGTCTGCCAGCACCTCCATGCCCATAAGGCATAATACCCTCAGAACCAGTAGGCCCAGGTTGAGATGGACCCGAAAATGGCACTTGCCTGGGCATGCTATTAGGAGCCGTCATTTCTGGTGGTGAAGGATTTGGTTGGCTAGACAGGTAGGAAAGGTTCACTGCTGGAGATGAGGATCTAATCTGTGGAGGCACAGATGGCAGTTGAGGTGGTGGTGGTTGACCATGCTGAGGTGACCACTGCTGCTGATATGTAGGTAATGACTGAATCTGTTGTGGGTGGTTTGCTTGAGATTGGGTCAACTGTGCTGCCACTCTCGAGTGATCTTGAATTTGAGATTGCGTTGGCAGATATTGAGCCTGAGATAATTGTGATGAAGTCGGTGGAGGCAAGTAATATGCCTTTACTTGTGGCATACTCTGCGAAGGCATTGACAGCGGGGGAGCCACAGGAGGCTGCTGGTGCTCAACTGGCCGAGTAGGTACTGAAGGTTGAGAAGCTACTTGATGGGGTAGGGCAACTGCCAATGGCTGACCTTGATTGTCTGATGAATTATCACTCTTTTTGGCATCGGGAGCAGGCAGAGAAGCTCCTTCCTCGCTCTGTTGAGAATTGGTTGCCAAAGATGATTCTTTCTGCACAAGCTGTAATTTGGCTAGTTCCTTATGTGTTTCATCAAGTTCCTGGTTATCTCTTAGGATCTGCACTGACCTGTGGACCTGCGTTAAATAACATAACTAGTTCATCACTAGCCCTTGAAGTTGTAGGCTGGACTTCATATCCAGACAAATCAGAGAAACAGCAAATGTATCGACACTCTAAAAACAAGACCAGGCCCTTGGCATCCAACCTAGAAGCCCTTTAATACAGTCATCTTTCCTTGTGAATACCAAAGATGCAAAAATGTACAAACATAAACACACGAGACACAGAGACGCACAGACATGAAGTGAGACGTGAGCAAAGGAGATTTATAATGGTTCATCTAGTTTTCTATAGCTTCAGTGACCGAAAGTCATGATACATGAAAAAAAATATATACTCACCTCTTCAACGTGTTTTTCCAGAGATTTTAGCTTCAACTCTGCCTCCCTATGATCACGAGTTAATTCAGAATGCATTTCACCAATAGATTTGTCAAGATTGTAACAATATAATTCCAACTGTGACAGTCGAGAACTAATTCCTTCAAGAAAACGCACGAGATGGTCTGTATACTTCTTCACGGTATTTTCAACAGTAGAGATAAGATCTTGATTAAAAGAAGAATTTTCTGGTGGGCCGAAAGAGACAGAAGGAAAAACAGATGATCTCGCCATTCTACTTTTGTGGAATTCCTGCTAAATTGAGAGCATAAACCGTTAAGATGATCAATATAGCCTTGATCAACACCCAAACAACGACAGCTAACTACAAGATAGTAAAAAAATTAAAATGATGCAAACAACTGGAGACTTCTTAAAGACGCCACCAGACATCCTTACACTACAATTTATACGCAGTTATAGATTTTAAATAGTTATTTCTACATGGCCAAAGTACTTGCATATTGAGATTCTTTATACGAGGTGAAGCATTTCCACTGGGAGAAGGTTTTGATTGTTATACATAGTTGTTATCACCTGCACATTAGTGTACGACATTTGAACAACATAAGAGAACATAAAATATTTTTTATGTAGTCCACATGCCACCAGGGAGTAGACAGGATTTTCCAACAGGGGAGCTAGAAATATTTTTTAAGTGGACTTCAACAATTAGAGTAAAAAAAAAAAAAAATTATATTTAAAAGCTATAAGCACATGTTTTACTCCTCTCAAGTTTTAAACTATGTTGAGTATTACGTCATCTCACGTGCAGACAATATTCTCTATGCGTGTGCATGCACACAACTCTTCTAAACATTTTTATAAAAATTACCAGTTTCCTGAGGACACGTCAAAAGAAGAGGCAGGCGCCCTCTAAGTTTTCCACCCTATCTACTAAATGCATACTTATTTGAAACTAAAAGGTATATCTATGTATGTGTTTTGCACACAGCCCTTTTAAACTTCATTTTTCTTGTGTTTTCTTTAGAATTATTGCAGTTGCCTTCTAAGTTCCTACAGTATTTTATTTATTTATTTATTTTCTCTGTATAAAAACATGGGTTCTGTCTGAATGCTTCTTTGCCATATCAATCAGAAAAAGCATTCAGCAACAATGTATTAAATACATCCATCAGAATGGAACTTGTTGACTACTCATCTCAAAGTCTAAATAATGTTTGAAGTGATGGATTTACAGTTATATTTATATCACGTCGCCACATGTGCAAACTATATTTGTTTCATGAAAGGTTTTGTTCCATCTATCTCTTTCGATAAAAATGCGGGTACGCTCAAAAGTGAAGAAAGCTAGTGTAGCCCGACATTGTTAGTCAAGAGACTCGGTCAGTAAACGAAAAAGGGTTATGCTTGAATTTTCATAAATGAACACCTGTAGCTTTTAGGATCTTAGAAAGTAAACACATTTTTTCATTTATATTTAGCACTCAATAGGCTTCTCAAGTGTAGTCTAGATGATTTTTTTTATTTATTTATCAAAAACCTAACAAGTGCACATTTTTCACAATGAGTGACAAGCGACTTGAACTTAGTACCCTTGCTGGCTCTCATATCATTTGGAAACCACCTCATTTGAAAGTTTAAGCTACTAGATATGGGTCAATGTTATTTATTTAAGTTTAGCATTCAATGTAGAGGTAATTCCTTTTCTATCAAAATAAGACACCTGAAATTTTCATACAAGGGACAACTAAAACAAAGATGCATGACAAACATTAATATAATTTCAACAACCATAAGATGAACTGGACCTCAATTATGCTGATCATAATTGTAAATTCTGTGGATAGTAAAAAAGAAATTTTTTGGCTATGTTCCTCATTTTACCTAAGACAATTCATTTTCGCCAGTGAAGTCATTGAATTGCACTCCTGATCCATGTTAAACTTTCAAAACTACTGATGCAAGATACCCCCACACGTACACAAAAAATAAAATAAAAAAAATGACGTTGCAATAAAATAGCAGTTTAAGGCTCCGTTGAGCCACATTTTTCATCCCAAAAAAATGAAAATTATGATCGCTATCATTTGCATCAAACTATCAATTTTGAATTTCTATCTCTTATGCTGGACAATAACAGCTATATTTTTCAGAGTGGCTCAAACGGAGCCTAAAGCCATATACATGGCATGTGTACAAAATATTACTTCTTTACTCTTAAATTATCTACTGTTACTTATTGGTTTTCCATCTCAATTCATCCTAACTCCAAAATAGAGGCTTTTCAGCTTTGACTAAATTTAAGATCAACCAAAAATCAACACTCAATTTCCCATAATAGCTCTAAAAATCAGAAACCCTAAAAGAGAATAATATGAAACTAAAAGAATTCGAAGACAGTGAATACCTCAGTGGAACTAGCTCCAATAGACGGGTCGGGACGGTATCCATTATTCCCGTCCGGATTGCCGTAATCCTCGTAGGAGCAAAGAACATCCTCTGACGGGATAGCAAACGGTTTGGACCCGGGATGGATGGGCCGACTCGATGAAGATCCAGATGCCATAGCTACTCACAGTAAACTTACAGAGAGAGTGACAAAAATGGAAGACAGAGCGTAGATGGATAGATATAGCGAGTTGTATATATTTATAGTTTGTCGAGGAGCACGTTTGATTGTACGGTAAATTTTACACCAGGTCCCTGACCGTTTAAAAGTATGTCAACTATGTCATCAACCCACCATTTGTTGCACACATTCTCTAACTTTTTAAAATCGTGACATTCGTATCCCATTTAACAAAAAAAAACGTTTATTCAAACATTAATGGTCATTTAACACTATGGGTTCAAGCTACGGGATAGGTTTCATGAATATCAAGGAATTAATCGTATTCGAGTTTTTAAATGAAAAATAAAGTCATCGTTTGATTTGTTTTGAAATAAAGGAAATTTTTTTGAACAACTTTACGCTTAGAGTTTATCGTCAGGTTAATGTCACTTAATCATTTAACGTTCAGATAAACTTTTTTTTTCAATGATTAGGGACATGGGTGCTGCAGTTTTAAAATGTACATTTCTAGATACACATTACCTTGATGTATGTGACATTAGATTTAGGGCGTGTTCGGTAGGGATTAAAATCAAATTAAAATTGAAAAATTAGGCGTTATTGTTGACTTTTATTAGACGAGTGAGACCTAATAACAGTCATATTTTCAATTTTAATTGAATTTTAAGTCGTACCAAACAGGCCAACAAGAATAATCCTATTTGAACTGACTGACACCAATCTAGTAAGTTGAGGTGGTTGAGATGCTGGGGGCTATGTAAAAAACACTGCACCTCCATCCCAATTATCTCAGCCTCAATTTCTGCCAACACAATCTTAAATTCAAGAACCCTCTAGAGTGATAGCACACTTCACACAATCTT
>CAIGRO010099876.1:0-24318 GCA_903798355.1 Fraxinus baroniana | reverse complement strand
AGCTGCTCTATATATTCGTTATCGTTGATGATTCGAACCCTTTGCAGCAAGAGCATCTGCAACCTGATTATCCTCTCTGTAGATGTGAGAAATTGTATCTTTGTCGAATGATATGATGTATGTGATATGTCTGAGTATGCACTGAATCATCCATGGACTTCCTCTAGTGAAGCAGTGAATAGTCACTATAGAATCTGACTCAATCCAAATGTCTAAAAGATCGAGTCCTCTAACTAGAAGAATCACATCAAGAATAGCCTGAGCTCTACCTCTAATATCATACACGGTCCATACGAAGTTGAAAAGCCCTGATACAACGTCCTGCGTGATCTATGATGATACCTCACCCGCTCGCAATACCCTCCTTGATGCATCCATCAATATTGATCTTGACAAATTCAACTGATGAAGTGCGTCACCAAACTAGAATAGGAGGAGATGGGGAGGGGGGAATCAAAAAAATACCAAAGATGGGTGCAAGTACCAGATCCCCTTGCCAATCACAGTTCGAAACAATCTTCCCCTATGAAGAAAAAGATCATGCGATAGACTCTACTTATAATACGTCTGGGCACCATGCGAATCCCCTTACACTTCGCATCATTTATCTCGATCAATAGAAACCAAAATACTAGTAGAGGAATGATAGTACAAATGTGTCCACAGCGAACATACTGCCCATAATACCTCCATCTCTAGAACCCGTGTCTAACTCCCTCTCTTGAATTCATAGGTATCTGAAAAATGTTCCCAAAATGTTGCCATACCTAATTGGAGATGTTACTACCAATGAAAATATGATTGATAGTCTCGATCTCGGAACAACACTAGTAGTGGAAGGCCAACTGACATCCAATTTTCCTCTATATAACTACATCTACTGGAATGAGGTCATCCCATAGTCTCCAGCAGAAAAATGAGACAGTTATGGACAAGATGGAGCTCTATGGTAATCGATATGAATCCTGATACTGGCATGTACTAGTTTCTATGCAGACTTGGTAGCAAAGCTACCATTCGATGTATCCCTCTATTCATACATAGCTTTCTTCCATTCATCATCTTGAATGATATCATCAAAACCAATAACTAAATGATTGACAAATAGATAGAAAAAATTTAATTCATAAAAATGTTGAGATAACTCCACGGTATCATGATAAATATCATGAAAACTTCTGAAACATTGTAGCATTTCACTTGAGAATGATGAAATGAATGTGTATCTTGACCATAAATCTTGGTGGTGGAGTTGATAGATGAGTTAGTTGAGGCAGAATCACATCAACTTGTTCTTCATCATTCATCAAAAAGGAATAATTATAATTTTGTTCTTGCTGATTTTACTAATTCCAAATTCCTTCTTCGTCGAACTCAACATCTCTACTAGTGATCGCCTTCATATTTATTGGGTGGTGGAGCTTGTAGCCTTTTGATCTTAAATCATAGCCAATGAAGATATATTTTTTACTTTTTTCATCTAGCTTGGTCCTTCTTTCTTTTGGAACATGAAAGAAAGTAATCCCCCCCAAAACTCGAAGATGTAATATACTTGTCTTGAATCCACTCCATGCTTCTTGAGGAGTCATCTTTTCCACACTTTTAGTTGGTAACGATTCACTAAATATATATCACGTTGAAGAACTTCATCACAAAAAGCCTTTGGATGTTCCTAGTTTTCAACATGCTTCAAATCATTTCCATGACGATCATTTCCCACTACGCCATTTTGTTTAAGAGACATAGGAACAATCAAAGAATGATGAATGCCATGATCTTTACAAAACTTCTTGAATGAGTTTCCAATGTATTCACTACCACAACGTGAGTGTAAAACTTTTGATCTTCTAGCCACCAACGTTTTGATATTCTTGAAAACCTCAAATGCATTGAACATCTCTCTATGAAAATAAACTCATATTTTTGAGAAAAAATATCAATAAATAACATGAATTCATTACTTTTACTAAATGATGCAGATTTGATTGATCCACAAAGATCCGTATGCACTAATTCTAGTAACCTTGATGCTTGAAAACTTGCTTCTTTCATGAAAGCCTTCAGAGATTTCTTTCAATAGAAAAACACTTCACAATGTTGATTTGAATGATTAATATGTGACAGCCCCTTCACCATATTTCTCTTCACCAAGATGTTTAAACCGTCAAAACTTATATGGCCAAATCTCAAATGCCTTAGCTATGTTGAATCTTTGATATATGCCTTCAAACACTTCACTTCTCCACTTTGAATATTCAACAAGAACATTCAGATATTTGTCATTGGGACTCTAGTAATCATGTTTTTATTGCAATCTTGTAATATCATAGGTTGATTCTTCATTAGAATGTCATATTCTTTCTCCAAAAGTAGTCACAAACCCAAAACATTTGTTTGCATACAAGAAACATAATAAACATTGAAAATGTATTGGTGTTCTTCGTTCTTTATTTGGATGAGAATTTTACTTTTACCTTTGATTACACCTTTGACTCCTCTTCAAGTGTAACATGGCCATGATTTCTATGAAGATATATTGTCTCCACACATATGATTTCTTGCTCCGGCGTCTAATTACCAAGACTTATTGCCTCCTTTTGTACCTTGTACACAATGATAAAGTTCTTTTTCCTTTGTCATTGTTTTTAACACAGTTGGACTATTCATCAAAGTTATTACTCATGCACTCCCATGCAAATGACCAAGTTTATCATAATTTGAGATTTACACCATTATTTTTTCTTCCACCCCTCTTCGACAATTATATCTTCCTCGCCCTTTTGAATTGTATAGATGTTGATAATGTCCTTCATTATATGATGATTGTTGGAAATTTCTATCTCCTCTTCCATGTCCTCTACCTATTTGGTTCCTATTGTTCTTTTATTCCTTATCTTTCAAAGAAAGACTTGTTTGCAAGATGTGTTCCATGATTCTTTCTTCTTTTTCAACATCTCCCCGTAAGCTTGTAGTGTGCCCACAACTACATCAATAGTCATTTCTTCCAAGTTTTTTTATTCTTCTTTTTTACCACCATAAAATTGAGTTTTTCATGAAAAGATAACACAATTTTTTTTTATTTTTTTATTTTTATCTCTAGAAAATCATTTCTTCTCCTTACATTTTCATCTCATTGATAACCACAATACTAACTAAGAGTAATCTGAAATTAATTCAGATTCCTTTATGGAAAGGACTTCATATTCTCCTTTCAAAGTTTAAAGACGAATGTTTTTTACTTTGTTCACATGAATCTCCCATTCTTGCTTTAAAGTGATAACATTTGACACCTTGTGAAAAATCATATCATCAAGAGCTTAATGAATCTTGTTAAGAGCTTTTTGATTTTTCCTAGTTGCTTGTTGCAAATCTCTCTTTTTGATCTTCTTTATTTGAGGTTCAAAACCTCTTTCTACCAAGTTTCACAGTTCTTGACTTTCAAGATATGCCCTCATATGAATATACCACGTACTATAGTTATCATTAGTGAGTCGAGGAACGTGAAGAGAATTGTTGTTTGAAAATGAGTACAATCACTAGCCTTTTATAGGCTTCACAAAACGTGAATTTAATCTAATACATGTACTAATTATTAAATGCAAATTAATCTCCAAAATACTTGTAAGTGTTAATATTTGAGAAAATGCCAATTTACCATTTTAACCTCTTAAAATGGTCAAAATTGGAGAAAAGGTCAAGATTTTATTTTCTGGTCAACGCTGGTCGATCAACTAGACAAAAGCCATACATTTGTCCTTGTTCTGCAACTAAATTAACTATTTGGGACTCTGGCACGACAAATGAAAAATTTGGATAAAATGTGTAAACTATGAATGGCTTAGAAACGTGCAATTATCCTTTATTTTTCGCATTTGCAGTACTAGAAGCATTTCCAAAACTTATTAAGAAAATCAAACCGTAGAAAAATAGTATCTATAAAAAAATAAAAAAAATAAACCAATAAGAAAATAGAGCAGCTTAAATGCAGAAAAGAGGAAGGATAGGAGTTTGAATATGACGAAGAGGAGACAATCAATTGAAATTTTGTACATAATACTTAGTTAATGAATGAGCATATTTGAAATGGGATGGATTCAAGGAAAGTGAGCTTATTTTGGATTCTCGAACTTGATTTTGAATAATATAGAATGAATTGTATTAGTACCATGAGTTATATCTTTTGAATATGACGACATTATCCTTCTGATGTAAGATTTTGTAGCTGAATTATAAAGCAGAAAAACAATGCAGCTGGATAAAGATGATAATGGAAGCTGGTTGATTACTATTGAACCAGTAAATTCATCTTACACTATATCATCAATACAAGAGTGAATATATAGAAAGGAAGAGGGGGTAAAAGGGTAAAGATAATCCTAACAAACTATAACAAAAGGAATAATTGTGCACCTAACCATGTGCAATCACACAGGCTCAAGCTGGCAGCTTGCTGGTAGGTTCTCTTACTTATGGAATATTTACATCTCCAACTGATATGCTTATTGCCTTATACATAATAGATAGGCTAGCTACATTATCTACATTATACATTTTAATAGCCCCCCTCAAGATGGAGAATAGATGTTTTCTATTTCCATCTTGGATAAATGAGATCTTAGAGTAATAGAAAATAATGCATTGGTGAACATATCTGCAAGTTGTGATTGAGAGTGAATATAGGAAGTAGAAATGTGTCCAGCTACGATTTGATCTTTGATTAAGTGACAGTCCAATTCTATATGTTTAGTAATTTTGTGGAATACTGGGTTGGAGGTAATATGCAATGCATCCTGGTTGTCGCACTGCAAGGTCACAAGTTGGGAGTGATGTACTTGAAGATCCTTTCGAATATATTTTAACCATGTAATCTCATAACGAGTGCTAGCCATTGACCCATATTTCGCTTCAGCAGATGAACAAGACACCACAGTTTGTTTCTTGGACTTGTATGAGATCAACGAATTCCCAAGAAAAATACAATAACCAATGATCACTCTTCGAGAATCAAGGAAGGCTGCCCAATTAGAGTCACAAAATGCTCGAAGAATCAACGAGGATGAAGAGGGAAATAAGATGCCTTATCCTGGTGCAAGCTTCAAGTACTTAATTATCTTATGGACTACAGGAAGATGTGTGTAAGTAGGTGTTTCTATGTATTGGCTAAGATCCTGAATGGTATAATAGATATCAGGACTAGTTAGGGATAAATAAATCAACTTTGCAATTAATTTCCTGTAAATTGTGGCATCAGGCAAAGTCCTTTCTGTATTCTTTCCCAGCTTTAAATTCTAGTCCATAGGTAGCTTTATTGGCTTAGCCCCAAGCATCCTGCATTAGCCAATAAATCTAAGGTGCATTTTGTATTGGGATAATACAATTCCATTGTTGGATCTTGCAACTTCCAGACCTAGAAAATATTTCAAGTCACCCAATGCCTTGATTTTAAACTTGCTATTGAAGAACTTCTGAACTCTATCTATTTGTTCCACATTGGATCCAGCCATGATAATGTCATCTACATAAACTAGTAGGGCTATAAAGGAGTGATCGGTGGCCATAGTGAAAAGGCTGTAGTCAGCCTTTGACTAAGAAAAGACAAATTGTATAAGTGCTGCAGAAAATGTAGAGTACCACTGTCTTGAAGCTTGCTTCATGCCATAAATGCTTTTCAACAACTTGCAAACTTGGTTGGGGTCCCTTTTGTATAGCCTGGAGGTTTCTGCATATAAATTTCTTCATGTAGAACTCCATGTAGAAAGGCATTACTCACATCAAATTGCTTTTAAGTGCCAATCTTGAATTGCTACTATTGCCAACAAAACATCGAACTGTTACAAGTTTGCAACAGGTGAAAACGTTTCATTGTAACCTATTAATTCCCTTTGGTTATATCCTTTGGCCACAAGCCTAGCTTTGTGCCTTTCAATGCTTCCACTTGAGTTGTACTTTAATTTGTATGCCCATTTGTACCCAATTGTTGTCTTTCGTGGTGGAAGATCAGTTAGAGTCTAGGTTATATTCAACTCAAGAGCTTCTATCTCTGAATTTATTACCTTGTACCAATTAGGATCACTTACAGCTTGATGATAAGTGTTAGGTTCAAAATGAGTGCAAATGGAGGTTGAAAAAGCTTTGAACTATTGTGATAATTTGTGGTAAGTAATAGTGTTAGAGAGTGGAAAAGTCTTACCTGCAGAGATTGGAGACCCTATCTTGAGGGAAGATTGGGATTGGTGATTTGATGTAGCCTGGTGACAGTGAGAATCTCGCAAGTACTGGGCTGCTTTCTTAATTCTTGTGGATTTTCTAATGATAGGTGGTATGGTAAGTGGTGCTTGAAGATTATCATCATGTATAAGACTGTTGGGAATGGTTTAATCAGGTGTTTTAGGACAAGACAAACTAGGTGTTTCATCTAATGTTCATTAATGGATGTAATTGGCAATGTCAGGTAGTGGCTTGGTAAAGACAAATTCAGCTTTGTCAATTGTTTCTTCAGACAGTTTATAAGGAAAATGAGCTTCATGAAATGCTACATCCCTAGATATAAATATAGTTTTTTATTGTAAATCCATCACTTTGTATCCTTTCACTCCAAAATGGTATCCCAAGAAAACACACTGGCGCCCTCTATGATCAAATTTTCTTCTCCCATGTGTTAAAGTGGAAGCAAAGCAGAGGCATCCAAAAATCCTAAGGTGAGAATATGTTGGTTTACACTTGAACAATACTTCAAAAGGTGATTTGTTTTGCAGCAATGGTGTAGGAACTCTATTTATCAGCTATGCTGCTGTGAGAATGAATTCATTCCAGTAAAACAGAGGTAAGCCTAATTGATATTTCAAGGGTCTTGCAACATTCATTAAATGCTGATGTTTTCTTTCAACTATACCATTATGTTGAGGGGTCTTAACACAACTTCTTTAATTAATGATCCCCTTTAGGTTGTAGAATTCAGTTAGTTTAAACTTAGGCCCATTGTCACTTCTCAAGATTTTAACTGAAACTTGGAACTGGTTTTCTATCATTTGGACAAATGCCTTAATTGAATGATCGACATTAGATTTTCTTTTAGGGAAATACACCCAAGTGGCACATGAAAAGTCATCCACCACTGAAAGAAAGTATTTGGATCCATCATGAGCTGTGGTTGGGCAGGGACCCCAAATGTCACAATGGATTATATCAAAGAGTTGTTTAGTTTTATGTGAGCTAATGGGAAAAGGATTCTTGTGTTGCTTTGCCATTCGATGGATAAAACATGAAATTTTATTATCATTCTTGAAATGAGAAATAACAGAAGTATCAAAAATGAGTTTCATTTTGGAATCAGATGTGTGTCCTAATCGATAGTGCCATAAGTGTGGTTGAACATCAAAACTAATAACAGTAGTTGTTGTAAAATGATGTCTAAGCTTAAGGGCTAATAGGGTGGTTACTAAGGCTGTGGATGGAACTTTGTATAGCTTGAGTCGATATAGGCCATTCTAAACTTCACCCTTCCCAATCATCCTCCAAGACAAAAGATCCTGCACAAAACAAGTATCAGACATGAATATTAGACAACAAGGGATCTGATGTGTTAAACTTTTGACATATAGTAAATTGAAGTGGAAATTGGGAACATATAACACATCTTTGAGGAGTAAAGAATATGTGACTTGTACTTCACCAGAATGTGTAGCTGGAACCACCTCCCCAGTGGGTAATTTTACTGAGAGAGAGGTTCCTGATTTGATGGAGGTAAAAAGGCTAGTGTCACAGATCATATGATATGTTACACTAGCGTCAATAATCCAAGGAATACCAATAGAATTCTGAGAAGGTGTGGGTGCAGCAAATAAACAAGTGGCTTTACTAGATAAATCAGACCGAGGATAAGATTTTAAGTAATCAATGGTCTGCACATGACTGATAGAATGGTTGATCTATGAGTTATCCTTAGATTGAAGCAAGGCAAGGAACTCTTAATACTCTTCCTTAGTTAGAGATACTGGCCTGTCACTTTCTTCCTGCATCACACTTGATTGATTTACAAAACTCCATCTCTTCTCTGGCCTTTGTATAATTTATGATTTGGAGGGTAACCGTGCAGCTTAAAACACTTCTCCATAGTGTGTCCCATCGTATTGTAGTATGTGCAGACATGAGGCTCAGTATTTCCTGCCTTAAAACACTTATCCAAATTGTGTCCTAGGATTTTACAATATGTGCAATATGGCATGTCCTTTTTAATAGTTAAATTCGATTTTCCATAGCTGATGGCTTTGTTGTCTCCATAGGACCTCCTAGTTGCCATTGCGATAGCTTCATTGTTCACAGCAATAGAGGTGATCTGCTTCTGTCTCTCCTGCTACTGTATGTAGGAAAACACCTTATTCACTGGTGGAAAAGGATCAAGCATCATCACTTGAGCTCTTGTACTATCATAAATTTCATTTAGCCCAATTAGGAATTTAATTACACAATCACGCCGGTGCCTATCAACCAGCACCTTCAATTAGCCACATCTACATTCAGGAATGGGATTATAAACTGACAATTCATCCCAAATGGTTTTCAATTTACCATAGTAACTACTCACATAATCACCTTCTTGGTCCAGATCAGCCAATGCCTTCTTTAATTCATATATCCTGGGTCCATTTTGTTGAGTAAATCAATCCTTAAGCTCTGCCCATATCTTATCTGCTTCATCCATAAATGAAACACTTGATCTAAGAGAGAGAGAGATGTGGCATTTTGGATCCATGACACTACCATGTCATTACATCTTTCCCACAGATCAAAAGAGGCACTGCTTGCTTTAGGTTTAGGCAATGTTCCATTGATGAAACCCAGCTTGTTTTTGGCTCGGAGTGCTCGCCGGAGTGTCCTTGACCAGGTAGAATAGTTTCCTGTGGTTAGTAACTCTGTCACTAGAACTACTCCTGGATTATTTAGAGTACTTCAACTTGTAATGGTCGAAAAGGTCAGGAGTTTGGATAGGGGTTGTGTTTTCACTACTAGTAGAATTCATTTTAGCAATGGTGGTCATGCCTCTAATACGATGTAAGATTTTGCAGTTGAATTATAAATAGGAAAAACAATGCAGACGGATAAAGATGATAATGGAAACTGATTGATTACTATTGAACCAATAAATTCATCTTACACTATATCATCAATACAAGAGTGAATATATAGAAGGGAAGAGGGGGTAAAAGGGTAAAGATAATCCTATCAAACTATAACAGAAGGAATAATTGTGCACTTAACCTTGTGCGATCACACAGGCTCAAGCTAGCAGCTGGCTGATAGGTTCTCTTGCTTATGGAATATTTACATCTAGCCGATATGCTTATTGCCTTATACATAATTGATAAGCTAGCTATATTATCTATATTATACATTTTAACATCTGATAAAAATTATATTTTGCCCATGTTTGGTTTAGATATAAAAAAAAAATAGATTTTAAAGTAGATTTTTTATAAATGTTAATGGAATGTGTAGTTGAAAATTTATCTCATAAAATACGTGATTGAAACTAATTTTTTACTTTGACTTAAATTTTAATCCAGTTTTTAATTGAGCCAAATAGGAGCTTAGAGATCCTGTGTTCGACAAGATATTGAAGCATTCTTGTGAAGGGGTTGCATAATACAAAGGAATGTTTAAAACAAGTCATCTCTAAGGGGAATAAGCTTATTGTGGATTCTTTAACTTAGTTTTGATTGATATTTGGATGCGTTAGTCCTACGAGTTATAGCTTTTGGATAAAGTGGTGATTATACCCCCACATATCTTGGTGTTAAATCTAGAGGCCTTGTATTCGAATTGATTCTAGAAAATTCTCATTAAGTAGCCGGATAATGTAGGAATATGTTTGAAACAAGGGTGACCAAAATAATGTGCTTGGATTGGATTCTCGAATTTGATTATGGGCAATATAGGATTGATTGAACGATATAAAGAATTATAACTTTTGAATAAAGTGACAGTACTTTCCCTACTTAGTAGTTTGAGCAATGCTATACGTACACAGAAAGTTTGACAGAACTTTTACAGATTGAACACTTGTCAATTTTTATTGATTTTCATCAAATCAAAAAAATGCATTATACAGGTGCTGCCAACACTAACACATGTATGATGCCTGTGAATAATTTCATGTATGTAGGGAGTATTTAAGTAGTTTTTACTTTGATATATGTAATCGTGCTTATGTTTATATTGATTTCAACGAATTAGACACGAGTTATCAGTTGTGGATGTTCATGTTTGATTGCTTTGTTTATGATGTGAATGGAAATTGGGACTTAGCCTGGTTGATACGAATTTTTTTGTCGAAAAATGGTGAATGATTATTTTGTTGAATGTTCTTATGGGACGTAGCCACGTTCATGATGTAAATAACGAAATATATAATTTTCTATGATGGTAAGATACGATAGTATTTTAGAAAAAAATAATTTTGTGACTGTTCAAATAATAGTTATGTCCATTTTCTTTTCTAAATTGTCCAGTAGAACTATTTAAATTATCATATCATGTACATATATTTGAAGCTAATGCCTTAGTTTTTTTTTTTTACCTTAGCAATGTTGCACTGCTTCACTATTTCTTTACACTTGAGAATTTTGGCATTTAATAATGGCCAAATATCAGTACGGACTGTTCATAGTGTTATGAAAAGTTTTCATGACGATGGCAATAACATATTTCAAAGTTATCATAAATTCGTAAACGAAAACAACATGATACTCTATATACTCCATCAAAAAATTGGTCCACTCGAATCACAACTTATTACAATTTTTTTATTCTTGATATGTTGATCATGCAAAATGTAAAAATTACACATACTAAGAATACAAATATTTGTAATAATAATAAAAAAGGCAAATATCTCATACATTAGGACAATTATATATAATTATGCCTTTTGTACAGGTCGAAACTTATTTGACAAATAATTTCACTACTTTATGACAATTATAATTATGGCTTCTGTTTACTATGGTTCGGAAGCCAGCTTCCCTGTCGTCAATTAGGTTGCTCCCTTATTATTTAGGTTGCATGGTAACTTTAAAAATGCTAACGTTTTTATATCGAGCACGTTGTGAAAACTTAATTTTTTTGGGAAGTCCAGAAAATGTCTTGAAAACTCACAACGGGTTTCATATTTTTTTCACAAAATTCGAAACCGCTTACTTTGTGGACAAAAATATCTGAAAACTTAAATTAAAAATTTCACATTATTATGAACTTTTTGTTGGTTCAACCGTTCAACTATAAATTTCACTCCATAATGAAAATTAACTAGTTATTAAAGTTTGAATTAATACTGTATAGATTTTTAAGTAGTTAAAATTTAAATTAAAAAGTTAAATTATAACTTTTGAACAACGTTGTCATGTTGTTTCCTGTCTCACTTTTTCCAAAAATAAAATTTTCAAATGTTGAATTGTGTATATCACGATGCATTTCGTTTTCTTTTTCTTTATCCGTACAACCTAGATCATTCAATTTTAAGATAAATGAGAAGATAAAAAGAACCTAAGCTGTAAATGTAACACTGAGACAACATTATTTGGCAAAATTCAATAAACCAAACAGAAACTAGAAAAATCGAGGGAAAAGAGACAGCATGAAGATGTATCCCACATTGGCAAACAGATAAAAAGGGCTCCACGAAGGACAAAGGTACAGATAGATAACACAGAGTGGGAAAACAAAAATGCCTTCAAAAGGGAAAAATTCACCAAACAAACGGCCCATGCATGGAAAGACAGATATGAAGGGAGGATAGGCTTTAAACCACCCATTAATAACGAGACGAAAGAAAACATATAAGGGAGTGAATAGAATAAAACGCAAGTTAAAATGGAGACTTGTGATTGGCACAAATAGGTGGAAAGGGGACAGCATAAAGATGTATATCGCCTACCGCCAACGACCTATAACCTATTGGAAAAACAGATAGAAAGGGCTACATAAAAGACAAAGGGACAGACAACTCACAGTGGGAAAACATAAATGCCTTCAGAAGGGAAAAATTCACCAAGCAAATGGTCCATGCATGGAGTGGCAGATATGAAGGGAGGATGGGCCTAAAAAAAAATTTCATGCGCAATTTTTTATTTTTTTTATGTATTAGCCCGGCTTATAATCCGATCCTGAATCCGTTCCTACACTTAGTATATTAGCTGTCATTCAAAATAATTTTCGAAAAGGACTACGATTGACCTCACTTTTTGTAAAGTTGACTTGGCCAACACATCACATCGCCTCTAGCGTAAGCTTTAGTCGTGTACACTTGAACAAACCATTAGAGCATACGGCCAAAATCTAGCTGTGGGGAAGGTAGCCGCGGCACTATGACGGTGAAGTCAATGGGATAGAATATATAATTGGACATGGGACATGCTTATGACTACTTTATCAAAGTAAAAAGGGGGTCATAATTGGGGTACTGCAAATAATAGAATATGAGAATAAAGTAAAAGTTGTGTTCTAAAAAGCGATGCCTAGGCTAAACTCGAAGCGGGAGCAAAATGCCTGGTTTCACATTTTATTTTATTTTTGCGTTTTTTCATTTTTTAAATTTTTTTTTATTTTCTTCACGCTTAGACGTGCCAAGCGCGCTCTTTTTTACATTTTTTAATGTTTTTTACGCCTTTCAACGTTTTTTCTTTTAATTATTAAATAATTTTTGATTGATTTTAAAATCTAAAATAATATTTAAAAAAGAAAATTTTTTCTACGCTTTTTAATGCCTAAGCTCGTCTAGACCGAAACTTGACCTTCATGCTTCGCCTGCTTTACGCATTTCAAAGCACTAAGTAAAAGTATAGTGTGAGAATGTGAACTTGCATTACCATTGAATAGGATTGCTTGTGGTTTTTTATAGTAAAAGATGAGAGTATCTCCAATAAACACTTTTTAACATGAGACACTCTCTATTTTAAACAGTCAGCTTTTAAAATCATGTTCCAAGAGACTCTTTAAATGAACATTTTAATTTAGATGATGAGTTTAGACATACTCTCTATAATTAAATGCATTCAAAGAGTTTCAATTTTTGATGTAGGAAAATAATAAAATAATGTAAAGAAAAGTAAGTTAAATTAAAGAAAAAATAATAAATATTTTTTAGGAATAGTAAATCCAAGTGTTAAATATAAAGATTTTGTTGGAGTACTTCAAATTTTTAACTCTCTAAATTTATAGATGCTCTCCAAATGATAGAATATACTCTTTATAAATAGAGTCTGGAGATGCTCTGAGAAAGGTGAGTCATTGGATAAAGATACACATCGTTTCATCCGCACGGCTGGACTTTCATCGTCATAAGCATCGATCAATCATTCCCAGACTAGGTTGCAGTGAGTGCAGTGGCGATATAAGACTTGACGTGACCAATTGATTAAGTGTGGTAACCTTTTTAAGTGACATGTCAAATCATCTACTTACAATAAGATCTTTCACGAAAATTCTCTCTTAAGGTACATTTAGCGTGGTCCGCCTTAGCTGTAGCGACTCGATTGTAACTAATGGATATGGTTCCGTTATATGAGTTCAATTCTGTCATTTCAACTCGGTTAAGTTGTTGTATCACAACAACACATGGCGTACGTTCTCATGTTTTTTGCAATAGATTTTGCCACATGGTTCTGATTGAAGCCTCATTAACGATGCATAACAATAGTCCTCCCCTAATGCATGGAATTTAAAGTTAAAAAAACGTTTCGTGCTTTTTGTTTCCAGATTATCTCAACTTGATCATGCCCTTGCGAGTGGGTACATTAGTTCCGTAGCACAATAGTCTCCCAAATCCAAACATGGCTATTCATAGAATCCATGATTTAATAAATAGTCGAACACAAGGCTAAAAGAAGCTTTGGTGAGATCCTTACATAGATGGCGAGCCATTGAAAGCCGTTGAAGCCTATCACAAGGTTGAGAAAAGCTTTGGCGAGGCCCTTACATAGAAGGTGAGCTATTGAATGTTGTTGAAGCCTATCACAAGACTGAAAGAAGCTTTAGCGAGGCCTTTACATAGAGAGTGGGCAACTAAAAGTTGTTGAAGCTTATCACAAGGTTAAAAGAAGCTTTCGTGGGGCTATTACATAGAGGGCGAGCTGCTAAAAGATGTTGAAGCCTATCATAAGGTTGAAGGATGCTTTGGCAAGGCCCTTACATAGAGGTCGAGCCGTTGAAAGCTATTGAAGCCTATCACAAGGCTAAAAAAAAGCTTTGGTAAGGCCCTTACATAGAAGATGAGCCACTACAAACTGTTGATGCATATGATAAGATTGAAAAAAGCTTGACAAGGTCCTTACATAGAAGACGATCTGTTGAAAGTTGTTGAAGCCCACCTCCGACAACAAACAACGATAATTTTGCATTAGGATCTGATCTAAATGACACAAAAATTGAGACAGCAAAATCTGTAGCTGGGGACATCGCCAACGATTTTAGAACATGTAAAAACCCCGGGTAATGTAACTTCGGCTCCTAATTTGGTTGTTTGTGATGTATTGTAAGTGTGCCAATTGGCATACATAACGATGCAGTTCCATCTACTATTTCTGGACATCATTTGGCTACAAGAACTATTCCAATTATTCCAGAGCATGCAAAAACCCTTATGGGTACTAAGTTAACAACTAATAAGGCTAAAGATGCACATACCACCAATGAGTATATTCTCCAGTGTGAAGGCAGCCTCCATCACCTCATACAACACCACAAGCTACTACTGCTACACTTACTGGTCCGAAGTCTTATGCTACAGCAGTGGGCAACATGGAAATTATTTTTCAGGAAAAATGGAGTCAGAAGAAGTCTTTTGCAAAGGTTCTTAGAGCACCACACGAGTCCTCTAAACATAGGCTTGTATCTAGGAAGCCCTTTATTCATCACGGTGAACCTGCAGTTCTATTCATGGAGGCAGATGAGGATATTCTTGTTGAGCCATACAAGTTTACACTTGTTAGAAAATTTGTACACCGGAGGCCATCTATGGTTAACGTACACGATAGTTTTTTGCATTTTGGATTTTAGGTTATTACATTATTGGCTTGATTGATGCCACACACATTTTGATTCATTTGGAGCACAATGATGACTATGCACGATTATTCCTCAAACCTTTGTGGTATATTGATGGTTCTCCTATGAGAGTCTTTAAATGAACTCTAAGTTTTAGTCCACAACATGAGACCCCCCATTGCTCCAGTCTGGGTATCTTTTCATCTACTGCCCATTCATTTACGGGCTAATAGTAGTTCGTATACTATTGCTAAGGTTATTGTCTTACCTCTTTGCATTAATGAGGCGACTTCTGATCTTTGTCGTCCTAGTAAGGCTAGAGTTTGTGTTGAGGTTAATTCAGATTATGATCTCCTTGAGAGAATTTGGATCGAGAGAAAGAAGCTTGGTGGCTACTAGTAGGCTACCTTATATGATAAGAAGCCAGACTTTTGTTACAAATGCAGACATTTTGGGCACACAAATGATCATTGTACTCATGGTGTACGACCAGTACCACATCCTCATGTCCCTGTTGCTCCTGATGTTAACCCTACTTCTCGATCTGTTATCTAGACTAAGGGTAAGGGTAAGAGAAATGTTGTTAAGGCTGAGCCATGACAGAGGTGGACCCTAGTTCGTAGAGATCAGAAGAGGCAACAGACTACTAGCAATTTAGATTCCCATGTTCCATAGACAGTTCTTGCTACAGTTAGTGTTATACATACTCAGAGACAAACAATTTCCCAACAAGTACCTCCTACAATTAGCACCATTCCACTAGCTATTAGTTCAGCTACTCTTCACAGTAGTGTTACTCGGGTTTCTATCCAGAGTTTTGTAGACCAACCTTTGAGTACTTTTCCCATTCAGTTGGTACTTTATCAGTGGCTCCTCTAGTGGTTTAATCAGTTGCTGCTACAGTGGTTTGAGTTAGTTACCTCAGCCAGCATTACTCCTTCGATTGTCACTACATCGGCTACAACTCCTTCACAGACTGACATTCCTATCTCAAGTGCATACTTTGATCCCTTGGCTAGCGACATGATTTAATGACCACATGTGTTAGTTGACTCAAAGGATATAGCGACAATGGTCAGATATTTACCTGGTCATATACTTAATCGTATTGATGCTCTCGTCCCTATAGCTCTTCCCATCTGTCAGCAAACATTGAGGCATATATTCCATCTCTACACTCTGAGCAATCAGATATAGAGAGCACATTACATATTGAGGTTCATCAGCAGGGCATTTTTCGTAGGAGTCAGTCACATATACCTCCTCACACTTCCCATTTCTGTGAGTATCACCATATGGAATGTAAGAGATGTAGCTACCTGTCGGTGCCTAAAGAGACTTATTCAACTTCATCAAGTTTATTTTTTGGTTATACTGGAGCCTTTTTTACTTGAGCATAGATCTAAATGATATCTTTTTTTTAACAACGGAGTTCAGAATGAGTCGAACAAGATATTTTTTTTAGAATGTGGTGACCACTATAACTGT
This sequence comes from Fraxinus baroniana, assembly GCA_903798355.1. Lineage (NCBI taxonomy): Eukaryota > Viridiplantae > Streptophyta > Magnoliopsida > Lamiales > Oleaceae > Fraxinus > Fraxinus baroniana. The sequence continues at coordinate 7,791 of CAIGRO010099876.1, read as the reverse complement.
TGTTGCTAATCATCCCCAATTCCTTCATGTCAGAGTTGAGGATCCCAGACTAATTCGTCCCATCTCTCTGACACCATTCTATGTGATGCTGCTATTAGAAGGGATTTGTAGGCGAGTCTTCACCACATTTTCCTCGATATAGATGAACATCGGCTAGTTGGGAGAGATTTTAATGTTATTATACATGATGGTGAGCGCATTGGCTATAATACTCGTGATTGATGCACTACTGCTCTCTCTGATATGAAGTTAGACTGTGGGTTGGAGGATGCTACTTTCCTTGGGAATCAGTATACTTGGACTAATGGTCGGGTTAGGAAGAGACTGGATATGGTACTCATTAATTCAACTACAGTAGAGTTCTGTCAACAGCTTACAGTGAGGCAATTGAATCGAACTTCATCTGATCATTCGCCTTTACTACTTCAATAAGTTTCTGATGATGATTTAAGATCCAAACCTTTCAGATTCCTCAACGTTTGGATGAAGCATCATGATTTTTCACCCTTTATCTCGCAGAAGTGGTCACTCTCTATTAATCTTACGAGGATGACTGCTCTCTGGGAGAAGTTCTTTAGGCTAAAACAAGGACTGCGTTGGTGGACATGTGTTCGGTGATGTTTTCTAGCATGTGAGGGATGTTGAAGATAAGGTTGATGAGGTAGAGATAGTATATGATATAGACCCTACACCGGACCATCGCGACCTACTACATCATGCTCAGATAGTTTTGAACCAGTCTTAATCTATTGAGGAAGGTTTTTGGAAGCAAAAGGCTAGTTCATGTTAGGTATGTGAGGGAGATCACAATACTCGATATTACCATACGATGGTTTAAGGACAGTTCCATCAGTACATAGGCAGTGAAAGTCTTAGCTACTCTTACTGACATTCAGACTTCGACTATTTCATTTTACCAGAATCTTCTATCTGGTCCTACGTAGCCTTTGTACCCTATTCATTTTGATATCATCCCCAGGCTTTTGATAGAGGATGATAATTTGACATTAAACCATCCCATTTGATTCATGAGGTACGGAAGACGATTTTCAATTTAGACGTTGACATTATTACCGGCTTGGATGGGTTCTCATCCTTATTTTTCTAGCATTGCTGGGACATTATTTAGGATGACATATACAAGCCAATCTTGGATTGTTTTGATGGCTGCCATCTTCCATGGGTTTTGCTACTACTACTATTGTATTGCTCCCTAAGATGGACAATGCTTGTAGATGAACTAACTTCAGACCTATAGTTTATGTACAGTGTTCAATAAACTTATTACTAAACTTTTAAACACTCAATTGAGTACATGCTACCACACATTATCTCTCATCCACAGAGTGGCTTCATCCTTGGTCACCAGATTGAGGATAATATCTTATTAGTTCAGGAGCTTTTCCACACTTAGGATGCTATAGGACGAGAAGGTAACACTTTGCTGAAGCTAGACATGGCTAAATCATATGATTACTTGGACTGGGGCTTCATTTATTCTATTTTGGAGGCATTTGAATTTGATCAGAATTGGATCGATAGGATTAGAAAGTGTATCTAGGAGTGTCATTTTTCTATTCTTCTAAATGGATCCAATGTTCTTTTTTCCCTTATCATGAGGGCACAGACAGGGTGATCCCATCTCGCTATCCTTGTTCATCATAGCTGTATATTACTTATCACGCTTGCTCAATAAGAGGTTTGAAGAATATCCTAGTGTGTATTATTGTGGAGGTAGTACTCTTTCCTCACACCTTTCATTTGTTGATGATGTGATCATATACACCAATGGCCGAAAATAGTCTATCAAGAGGATTCTTGATTGTCGAAGTATTACGAAGGGGTTTCTGGTCAGTTGGTGAATAGGAATAAGAGCGAACTTATATTAGTCGTATCAGACATCTGGAGATTTTGACTGGATTTCGACACAAGCAGCAGCCTTTCACTTATCTCGAGGTCTTCTTATTTAAGATAAACAAGTGGAGCTTTATTTATGATGACCTTATCCAAAAGGTCAGGAATATGATCTCAGGTTGGGCTTTAAGATTATTATCACCTGGAGGCCTATTACCTTGATGAGGTCAATGCTTTTTCCCATGACATTACATTTTCTTTAGATTCTACAGCTTCCAAAAGTTATCCAGAAGAAATTTGAGAACATCTTTACGCATTTCATGTGGGACTCCAAGGAGCAGGCACGACATTTACATTGGTGGATATGGAAGGTGATTTGCCCTTTACTGATGAGGGTGGTCTAGGCTTCAGGAGATCATAAAATGTGGTGATACTTTCTCCATAAAGCTCTGGTGCTTGTTCTATTCTCAAAGATCACTTTATGCCAAGTTTTTACTAGGAAGTATTGTATGGGGGACATGATGTGACCCAAAAAATACATCAAGCGGACAAAGGTTCGATGATCATTGAGACGAAGATACAGACGAGCTCGAGATTGAATCGAGGTGAAGAAGTCATGCAATCATTTAGTCGAGCAACAAAGTACAAAATATTGAAGTTAACTAACTTACAGTAAAGTTCCATGTTGGGGTCGAAGGTCGGAACGAGCTTGAATGCGACGAAATCAATAAACGAAGCGTGGAGGCAAGCTAGTGAACCATGCGGTCACATGACTATTTATCGAAAGCAGAAAGGGCAGATTGAGTCACCTATACAACCGCATGGGAATACACCATGTAGCCGCATGGCTATAATTTGAGACGCAATTATCAGATTTTGGCAGTTTCCTTATTTCCCTAAAACTCTAGTTTTTTCATATCTTTTAGCATATCTTGGACTCTATTTTATTCCTTTTAGGGTTTTCAGAGTTTTCATATAAATGCGATCTTAATTCATTTTATTAGACATACTTGATATTTGAGAGAATTTATACACAATTTCAAAAAGTTTTATTCCTCCAATTGTTGGTAGCTTAAGGTTCTAACGTGAACTTATCAAAAGGTCTCGCAATCCTTTTGTGGCATTCCTACTTCACGGTTCTTGTTCCGGGTAATCAACGAGTCGGATTTTTTACATGTAATCTTGGTTCTTGATACAGGTCAAACAACGGGTCGGGTTGATCTTTGTACGACATGATTTCTAGCTTTCTTAAGTTTGGTCCATCTTTTTCATGGGTTCCCAAAATTGATTTTTGGTTAGGTTCACATCAGGACACATCCTTCACTTGCAGCAATTTCCAACTCAACTTCTCCTACCTTGAAGAGGCTGAGATTAATTGGACCTTAGATAGAGCTATACATTGCATGGCATCTTAAAGCAGGTCAGATATTGTTTTGGCATGATTGTTGGATTGGTGAGACCACGTTGGCCTCACTATTTCCACATCGATAACGCACGTTTGAGAGGGTTCAAGATTTTTTTACAGGGTCTCCACCCTCTTATAGCGCTATAGATAGGGGCTATACATGTATGTGTAGATGCTTTGGATAGCATTACTTGGCGAGATACATCGGATGGTAGCTTTGTGACCAAGTTAGTATAGCAACTCGTACGTATAGGACACCAGTATCAGGGTTCTAATCAATTACTGTAGAGCTCCATTTTGCTAGTTAATGTCTTATTCTTTTGCTGGAGACTATGGCAAGACCTTATTCCAGTAGATGTGGTTATTCAGAGGAGGATTTGATGCTAGTTGGCCTCTCATTGCCAGTGTTCTTCCGAAATTGAGACTATCAGTCATATCTTCACTGGTAGTAGCATCTCCAATCAGGTGTGGTAAAATTTTGGGGATATTTTTCAGATACCTATGATTTTAGGAGTGGAATTCAAAGGGAGGGGGGTTCTAGAGATAGCTATATTCTAGACAGTATGTTCATTATGGACACATTCGCTCTATTATACCTCTACTAATATTATGGTTTCTTTAGACTGAGACGAATTATACGAAGCATAGAGAGATCTACATGGTAGCCAGACGTATCATTTGGAAGGTTTTTTGCATGATACATTTTCTTCATATGGGAAGACTATTTTGAGCTGTGCATTGGCGAAGAAATTTGACACTTGTACTCATCTTTTGGTATTTCATTGGACCCCTTCTTCTTCTCTCATCATTTTGGTTTGGTGGCGCACTTCATCGGTCGAATATTTCAAGATCAATACTTATGGATGTGTTATGAATGATTTTGCAAGCGGGGAAGGCATCATCAGAGACCACGCAAAAATTGTATTATGGCTTCTCAACTTCCTACGGATTGTGCATGATATTGGAGACAGAACTCAAGGCTATTCTTGATGGAATTTTACTAGCTAGAGAACTCGGTCTTTCAACCATTTAGATTGAGTCAGATTCTGTGGTGGCTATTCACTACATCACTAGAGGAGGACCATAGGCTATTTAGGGTATACTAAGAGAAATCACAGACGTCGTATCATTCGACAGAGACACGATTTCCCACATCCTTAGAGAAGGAAATCAAGTTGCATATGCTCTTACTGCAGAGGGATGGAATCATTGTTGATATCATATATATGAAACAGCTGACCAACCACGACATAATAGGGCACTCGTATAGATTGATAAACATAGAATGCCCAGCATTGCAGTATGACTTTTTATTCTTTATTCTTATTTTTAACTTTATTTACATTAGTTTTTATTGAAAGGGAAGTAGTATTTCATCATTTATTGCTTTCGTTATTTGCTCATGTAACCATAATATTCCTCCACCACAAGTGAGGGTATATTAATAAGATGTTGAAAGTACCACCCTCCTTTAACTAAAAAAAATTGTTGAAGCCCATCATAAGGCTGAAAGAAATTTTAACAAGGCCCTTATATAGAGAGTGAGCCACTAAAAGCTGTTGAAGCCTGTCATAAGGTTGAAGGAAGCTTTAGATAGAGGATGAGCTATTGAAAGTTGTTGAACCTATCACAAGGCTGAACGGAGCTTTAGCGAAGCCCTTAAATAGAGAGTTTTGACACAATGTGACATTGATAGGACGCTCGTGTAATGATTTGAACCGTCTTACCTTCCCAAGACAAGATAGGCATTTTTCGTGCATTAAGGATTTGTGTGTGCCGTGTATTAAATGTGAATGATGATATTTTGTTATAATCGTACGAGTTGACGAGCCTAGTAGGTACGTGTGGTACACGGTCAACTCTAGAGCCTCAATTAAAATCATAAATATGCGTCTTTTAGGACTCAATGCTTCAAATCGAAAGTTATAGTTGGATGTCCCAGATTTAAAGTATGATGATCGAATGGTTGTAGTTCAATCCATTCGCCTATATAAAATTACATCTTGTCATTTCATAAACTTTTACCTTGCAAATTCACAAAAACAAACTCAACAATTCCAGTTATTTTTCAATGATTTTCCTCTTTTTTCGACTTTCACAGCGACTATTCATAAGTTGGTTAGGGAAACAACTTTCTCTATGGAGATTTTTTTGGTTTTTCCACACTTTCAGACTTTTCATAGCATTTATGGCCTCGACCTCTAGGAAGATTGACTCTAAGAAAATATCAGGTGCTAGTGACATCACCACAATAATCGTAGAGATGAGGTTGCCCAATTTTATTCCCACTGAAAGGATCAGGGAGGCCATGGGGATCCCCATAGCGCCTGGATGATGCAGGAAGGACCCATCGACTATAGTATTAGGCGGGAGGGCTTCGTTACGGCCAACCTATGTAAATGAAGGTAAATTGGCCAAATATAGGAAGAGGTTTAGAACCCTTAAGACTATAGAGTTATTCATACCGATCCTTGGAAAGCAAGCATGTTTTCCCTGGCAAGGGTGCGTCACAGTTAGCGAGGAAATTCTTTGTGGAAGCATGATATTGCTTCTACACCCATTTTTTAGGAATATTCTTAGGTAATACAACCTTACAGACACCCTGCTACTCTCTGATGTCTGGAGCTAGTTATTAGGGGTCTTCCTTTTGTGGAAAAAGGCCAGTGGGGGTGAAAAAATGCCTCCTTACATTGTTCAGAGCCTATTTCAATCTTGGAACTGCGTAGGGAGAGGACTATAAGGGGTTGTATTGTATTAATCCATGGGACTCGTATGAGCCCTTCATCTAGGACACTCCTACTTCGATTAAGGATTGGAAATCCTCCTAGTTTTGGATCAGAAGTTGATGGTAGACAATGGATGGCGATGTAGTGCCCAAAATTACTACTCTGACCTAGTATCACGAGTACAGTGAGTCCTGTTTTACAAGCACATTCATACTTTCATATTATTCCTTTTACTAATTTCATTTTTGTAACGCTACAGTGAGCCAGTTTGAGCTCGAGCCAGATGAGTGGGCATTAGTCAGATGCATTTACAACCACCCTATTAAGCAGAGGCAGTACCTGTACATTATCTCGAACCGCAATCTCTTCGTCAAATATCAACTTATGACTTCAAAAGGTACAGCTCATTGCCTTTGTCTTTGTTAATATTATATATATCAACTTATGGCTTCAAGTGTTAACTCCTGTGACACAATTTCAAATCATCATGAAAAGAAAATGTACGTGAAGCCAGATCTGTTTGCCCTACAACGTCTGGGCAAGGCAAAGAAGAATAAGCCTCTAAGCACTATTACTGTTGCTTAATAGTCTCAGAGATTAAATGGCTCACATTTTCTATGAGAAGAAAAAGGAAATTGAGGCTACTATAGCCAAGGCTAAAGAGAATGGAGGAGAAATAAAAGGTCCATAAGGAGAAGCCTACTAAAATAAAGGTCGTGATTTCCAAGAATTCTGACCCACCTCCTCCTTCAACAAGGCGGCTCACAATTGAGCAGTCCAAAAAAAGGCCATTGATTGTGGAAACCTTTCTGCCATTCAAATAATAGACTTAGAAGAGGTTGAGGAGCAAGAGAAGAGGCGAAGAGGCGAAGAGGCGAGGAACATGCTAAGGAAGTAGCCTCTAAGAGAAAAGGTCGTAGATTCTTAGGGCATTGGGTGGATGACCTGGACCCCGCCTGTCTTGAAATGCTTATTGTTAAGGTCCAACCAACAACAAGGGTCTACCACATGTACTAGTGGGGACCCACAATTCAATCAACATGATGGAGGTGGGCCTCGCCCTTCAGGCTCACTCAGTAGACTTCATCCTAAACTCTTAGATGGAGCTAATGTCCCTATAGACCTCCAACCAAGAAAACCTAAAGATGGCAGACGAAGCTGACTCTGAGATAAAGAGGTTGCTGTTGGAGGCCTTCGAGGTGAATGAAGTGATTGAAGAGGCTAAGTTAAAGTAGGCCGAGGCTGAGTTGAAAGCAACCTTCCTTAGTAGTGAAAATGACGAATTGAAGAAGGAAGTACATCTTTCCAAGTCCGAGGTTTTGAAGTTAATGAAGCAGGTAGAGAATTATGATAATCTTCAGAAAATTGCTTCATCTGCCTTGGAGGCAGCGAACAAGGAAAAATAAGGGCTGACCTCCCAAGTCACGAGCGTAACTGTCAAAGTTGCCGTCTGAGGCAATAAGCGTCTGAAGCACGTTGGTAGCAGTTGATGAGTGTAATACGCATTTCCATGAGATGGTGGAGCATGATGGCCTAGATACGTACAGGTAGAGGGTGACAAACCAAGAAATACTTAAGTGGCTTGAAACGACAAATCCTAAAGTGGACCTTGTATCCCTGAATGAGTCTCTTCCTGAACATCCCACCACCCCTGCTCAAGAGGATGACCCTATCAAAGATCTTGCAGGTAACGAAGCTCCAGCAGAAGATGATATGACACGACCCGTCCCGAATCACCCTAATGGACCCGACACGTGTCGTGCGCCGATGATAGATACTAGCTAAATGCCGGACCTACCACCAAGG
>CAIGRO010099873.1:0-22150 GCA_903798355.1 Fraxinus baroniana | reverse complement strand
AAAAAAAAAAAAAAAAGCACCTATTAACCATTGAATTGATATTATAAACATGTACTCCCTCCGTCCCAAAAAGATAGTCCTATAGTTATTTTCACACGGATTAAGAAATGGTAGTTAATATAGTTAGAGTATTAAATTTTACTATATTTTTCCATCTATACCCTTTGTCCCTTATCTAGGTAGTTGGTGTTTATTATACCAAGATATATTAAATAAGGGTATATGTGGAAATGAAAAATTTAATACATGTTTAAAATGGAAACATGACTATCTTTTTGGGACGGACTAAAATAGTATACAAGACTATCTTTTTGGGACGGAGGGAGTACAATATTAGAAATACTATACCATATTTGGTATAAATTAAAAATTAGATTTTAATCTAAGTTAAAGTCAACAATTAATATTAATTACATTTATGGAACACGCAACTTTTCAACCACGTTTTATCAATTTTTATCCAAATCTATTGAAAAATTAATTTTAATCATCATCAAATAGTGGCTATATGTTTCAGTTCTCCTCATTATAATCTAAAAATTTAAAATTTAGGTAATTTAAAGTCCTACCAGAGTACCAGGCTCGACTCGACTCGACTCCACTCGTGTTTATATTAGTTATAACAATAGTTGCACCCATATTGTTGTGCTCGTATGAATATGACATGAACCAGCGCATGATCGACGCGTGGGGATCATAGAATAGTTTTGAAAATAGAAGCGTTGCCGAATTGACGGATTACGGCGAGTTTTTATTTCCAACGCCATTGATAAACGTGCTAACGTGACTAGTAATGCGTGCAGCTCTTATAACACAGTTCACTCTTAACCGTTGGATCATATCATGCATCAAAATTAATAATCTCCTCACATGATTGGTCATCATACAATCATTAATTAATAATTTAATTAATTCATATTCCAAGGCAAATGAGCAATTACGAAGTTTTATCCCTCAATTAGATATCGGGAATTTAAAAAATGTTTAATTTTGATAATTCTGGCAAAAATGATCAAATTTAATACTAAACCTCCGTTTGGTACACATTAAAATTGTGAAAGTGAATATTTCTTGTAATTTACTCTTAGATATCCCTGTAGTTCCCGCCATAACAAGTTTTTGAGGAATAATTATGCTTATGTTTGATGATTATTATTTTGAAAAAATAGAGTTTTGAATAGTGATTTTTTTTATAAAATGTATGAACATAAAATATATATAAGTTTTGGATTTACCTACAAATTATTTTATTTTATTGTGTAAATGTATTATTGAAAATGAGTATAAGAATTAAATAGTGGAAACAATGATGGTCAAACATGGGCCAAAAATACAAGAGATTATAACAATGGAAGTCACCCAATTTATATATTTATTTCATTTTAATCACTGTAATTTTATATTTTTTAGTTTGACCCTTTTGCTTTTGTATCCGTGACCAGAAATAGCAGCTAATCCCACACGATCGTGTAACCCGAAACTTTTTTGACATTAAGTGGTTGTTTAGGAGCAATTTTTTCCTCGTTTTTAGAAGAAAAGTGACCATTGCAAATTCATTCACGCCATTATATTCGACACAAATTTGACTGTCAATCACAAGTTAAGGTTTTTTAATTTTACAGTTCCGCATTCACCCTTCGAATATTCAAATCGGGTGCTATGCTGTGAGATTGAAGAAATGCACAAATAACCCAAAACAAAGGTAAGAAAAAAAATTTCATAAATATCGGACATTATTACAAAGTGTGTCATACATGATGACATACACGATGTGATATAAAAATGCATTTCGGGAGCAAAAATGGCTCCCAAACAAGAGCTAAATACACAATATTTCCAATAAAAAACAAAATAGATGAGTGAATCAATTAAAACAAAATGGAAATTAGGTGGTTAACATGGAATAAAACTACAGATTTGGTGACCTCTAGTGTAAACAATTGACTTTAAAATTGTGGGTTAACAAACAGGGACAAAATTGAAAAGAATCTGGCAGGTTTTGCAATGTTACTTCTCTAACCATTGGTCACATGAATATCTCGTCTCTCTCTTACTTTTCTATTTGTCTTTTTTCACTTTCTTTAGTTTCCAGAAATATATTAGGACAAAAATTTGTCTCTTTTGTTTTATAAATAATAATTTGTCAGAAATATATGTTTTGGATATTTTGCTACAAACTCGAGAAAACGGATAGATTAGTATAAGATAAATTCGGAGTATGTGTCGATACGCAACATGAATCACCAAATGTATCGAAGGCACGGGATGAGAATATTTATGTGGCTCACGTGATTTATTGAAATAAATTTAAATGAGTTAACTAATTTTTTGGGCCATATCCATGCATTTGCATAAATGCTGTATTAATAAACTCAAAAGAAAAGAAAGTACGATGATAGAAACATTAGTCATGTGTTTCTTAATGCGAGAATAATGATTTTCTTCATTTAATGAGTGTGTGTGGTGGATAGGGATGGAGCCATACTTGGACCTCCCAAATAGTTTATTTTAAATTAGAAAAAAGGTCAAAAGATTCTTTTTTCTATTCTATCGTGTACTTCCTAACGTCTTATTGTTTCCACTGTTATTTGTAGTTGGAAATTTGGGTTTACGTTCTTTAGTTATCGCGATAAAATATTAGATGCTTATTCCATATATGTCCGTGTTATTTTTCTTGAATAAATATACTAATATAGGGACCATAGAGAAAACAAAATTTTGCGAATATGTTTATTAAGATAACTCGATTTGCCAACGACTTGCAGAGCAACAAATACACTCCTATCAACCCCGAAAAGTTGAAAGTTGCTATCGTCGGGCTAAAGTTATATGTCTTTCGTCAATTCAAAAATACAGAACCAAACATTAAAATAATTTTACGTTCTAAAAGTTCCTCGTTGTATTTTTAATCTTCCTGCATTTGATTCATTTATTTAACTATTTGTTCGGAGAAAGTTTAGGGCTCAGAGAGCAATGATTAAGGAAATTTGAAATTCAATTTTCATCTCTAGTCTATGTTCAATCTCCAAGTACTTTGTGAAATGTTTTAATTAGCAGTTTTTTGAAAGAATTTAATAATAGAACAAAACGGTATCTTATCTATTGAGAAAAAAATATTTCGCGAAACTGATAATGATATAATTATACGAAGTTTTCAAAATATAAAAATATGTCAGGAACAATAATAGTTATTTTATTTATAATTATTTTTGCTATATAATTTTTGTCCTTCCAAAATAAATATCCTAACTCCACTGCTGGTGGTTGATGTGTAGCCCGAAAAAAGTTATAAAAGGAGAAGGACGTGTCCCCTCTCCATCATCGCATTTTTACAAATACCATGACTACATAGTACATCTTAAAGCGAGGGTAACACATAAATATTATACAATTACTTGTGGTGAATTTGGTTTGATGTTTTCAAACTATTTTCATTTTTGCCTCTATTATTTTTGAAACAAAATGATAAACTTGTAATTTAAAACTCCAAATACATTTTTGAAATTTTGAGTGTTTTTAGTAATAATTTTGAAAACACCAAAAACGTGTAAAACAAATGTTTAAATAGAATTTTGTTTAAATAAATTTTAGCAAATAAATTTAAAAATTTAAAAAGACAAATCAAGAGAATTTTTTTAAAAAATTATAACTATAAAAATTTCTAAAAATTATAAAAATAATAAATAGTAAATAAAAATATTTCAAGTTCTTAATAATTATTGACACAAAGACTTCAAAAAAATATTTGAGTGAGCAGAGATAAAAATATTCTTGGTCCATATCATTAATTTTCATTTTTATTTTACTTTTGTAGCAAGAAAAAATACTGTAAAATTTACTGACTTTAAAATATAATATTATATGATAATATATTATAAAAATGATCTATTTTTACCGAAAAATCAAATGTCATTGAATAAAATGTCATAAATAATTTTTCAAATTTTAAAATCAAACATGTTTTTGATTTTCTATTTTACATTAATTTGGCTCAAACACTCTGTAAAAACTGAAACACAAATCAAATGGACCGTTATCGATTATCGGCTCTCAAAAATTTAAAGAAATGTTTTATTTTCTTACTAAAATGTAGACTCCAATTGATCACGATTGCAAGATATGTTGTGAAGAACTCTGGAGATAAAGGAGGCTTTTGTAACAAATTTTGAACGCAATGGAAATGGCGGAAATGGCGTAGATGTAATCTTCGTGGTTGAAAAAGGATGGACAACACTTGTGTGGATCGGGGGTGGGGGGACCGTGAAGCTGGTTTGCAAGACTATGATAAGTTGGTACTTAATCGAATTAAAATTTCACATCTCTATTGCAAAAAGGTTAACTTATTCGGAAGGGTAGCTTACCCTTTTAAAAATATCATTCCACGTCTAATTGACACAGTGTTCACACGTTTACAGCCTATAGTTGGTGTTGTATATATGTAAGTGTTCGGTTTGCCACGTGATTCAGTAAAGACATAACTTGGTTATTGACAAATTTAAGAAGTTGCAATAATTTGATTTTTAAAATAAGTCAAAGATATCTATCATAAATACATGAACATACTTTACTCTAAATATTTCAAGCTAACACGATTAATCTAAAATAATCAATGTCATGGTAGGTGTTGAAATATATGTCTCGTCTTGTAATCAACTTCGGGTGAATAATTATCAAAAAATATGTCTCGTCTTGTAATCAACTTCGTGTGAATAATTATCAAAAATCACAAAACGTATAAGTTTGACTAGCTTGGTTGTGTTGGGGTAAGATTAGATCTTCGAAAAGTTCCAATACTTAAGCCTTTGTTTATCAATCATTATTTTGTGAAAATGGAGTTTTGAATAGTGGTATTTTAGAAAATGTGTGATTAAAAAGTAAGATTATTTATTTATTTATTTGAGTTTATTGCAAAATTAACATGTAAATGTGAGGTTGAGAAATGAGTACCAGAATTAAAGAGTTTTGAAATGAGCGGTTTAACTTGGAAGATGTTGAAATTGTAATATAACCTCAAACTATACTTGTGTGTATAATGTTGAAATTGTAACGCAACCTCAAACTGTACTTGTGTATAAGGTTTTCCTATAATCTTCGGCTGCTTTCTATTTTGGTTTGATGGTGATAGATAGTGATAATGCACAGTGATGTATGTTTGCAAGTCAAAATGTGTTGGCAAGTGTTGAGCGGGTGAAAAAAATATCAAAAATTTAGATTGTCTAATTGTGTGTTTTCACTCGACAAAACGTAAAAAATAAAAAATGTAAATGATGATATACATGTAGCATGATTGTTTAATTTTCTATTGATTTAAGCTTCAATATCAATTTTACGAGACTTTTGTAACAGTTTTTACTTCTTGTAAATACTAAAACATGGTTTGCTTCAATTATTTGTTTCAACCAGAATACACCAGCCAGTCAGCTTCCTACAGGTGGTTTTACGCATATTTCTGACCGGGACAACTTAACAGGTCTGTGTTCTACAAAATATAATTTATTGTAGAATTAAATGAAAAGATAAACGCTAGATATAGCATGGTAAACCCCTAGAGAAAACATCCACGACTCTTATGCCACGAGCGAAATAATCCATCATCAAATAATAAAAGATACAGTAGTTTCGATTTATTAATTTTGCAAAAATAACTAAAACAAGCAAAAACAAATAAAGAATAATTCCCTCGTTTTCTTATTCTTGTTGATTTGATGTTTACTTTATCACGATTTCACTATTGCATTCGGTTGCCACCACTACCTGGATTACGTTTCACTAATCTTAACTCGAGCTAATTGGCCTAATCTTTGAATAAGATTATACCATTCAAGCTCAAGTGTGTTCTCTTCAATTACAATTGAAGAATATGGTTTTTGTTTTTGAGATATTTCAAATAAACATAAGTCAATCAGAACTCAATGGAAATAGTTAGAAAACTTCAGAACTTGCTATTGCAGGTTCGCTAGACTTAGGCAGATATTTCTCAAAGCATTGTTTGTCTCTCAATGATCCTCTTTATCTATGTAGAGACTCCTCCAAAACACGAACATCTCTAACCTAAAATATAGAAGTTTTGCACGGTAAGAATCATGTAGAATATGTTTGAGACAATCAATAATTAAATTATGGAAAGTTTTGATTTTTTAAAAATAATTTTTTCTTCTTTTAATTATTTGACCAATCAAATTAGTCCAAGATGTTAATATATAACTAGAATATGTTTGATATGGTCAACAATTAAATAAAATAAAAAAATGTTTTGTTAAAGCAATTTTCCTCATTTTTATTATTTGATCAATAAAACAAATCTGAAATGGTAAATATATATTTTTGTATATGCTGCTAGATGGAAGGTATATATTACATCTCGTTAAGGACAGGATGACCCTAAAATTCGCAGCCAAGAAATCCGTTTACATGTAATACCCAATCAACCCAACTCACTTACCTGAAATTAGTCGTGACTCGTTGGTTTACCTATTTGGACCGTAACCAACTATAAACGTTTTTGCACATGTTTTGACATTTAAAAATCATTCTAATTTAAATAAGCCAATACATAAATAATAAGTAAAAATATAAAATATATTTCATTTGCACTCCCCACGCATTTGATATGCGTATGCTAACTTTCGTTCATATTTCTATGTAAAACGTAACTTCTCCTTCAAGAGGAAAAAAAATTCAAAACTCAAGCTTGCATTGTAGATGAAAATCATAACGATGAATATCAAGCCTCTCATGACTCGAGTAATTCTTTAAACAATATATCGTTTTTTCAAGGCCTAATTTTGTTCATTATTGTTAACTAGGTCGTACATCCTCAAACATTTAGGGTCCACTTGGTCTATATTTCAATTTTCTACTTTGAGTTCATTATTAGTTTTTCGTTTTGAGAATCTATTTTAAAATTGTAAAAAATGTGTTTGGTTTATCATTTTGAGAAATCATTTCTTAAAATATAAAATTAAAAAACACATTTGGTTTGAAATTTTGAAAAATTACTTTATGAAAATCTATTCCATAAAATTTGATTAGTTAGTAAAAATAAAACAATTTTATGTTACAATATTATCCAGTAACATATACATTGAATCTTACAATATTTTTTTCTCGCTAAGAAAGCAAAATAAAAATAAATAATAAATTGGGTTCAAAATTTGGGAAATAAAATTAAAAATTAATGACGTGGATTGAGAATATTTTTATCTGAATTCATTCAATATATTTTTAGGTTTTTTATGTAAACAATCATTAAGAGTTTGAACTAATTATATTTTAGATTTTTTCTTAATTTTATTTTTTCAAATTATTTATTTGTGCTAGAATTTTATTTTTTCTCAATTTATTTGTTATAAATTTATATTTATATTTTTAAAATTTTATTTAAATACTTATTTTCAATGTTTTGAGTGTATTAAGAAATATCACTGAAAGCACAATGAAAAGCACTAAAAACATACAAAAATGCGTTTTGAATTTTATTTTTAAATTTAACCTTATTTTTGAAAATAAAATTTCAGAAATATCAATTCACATCCAATCTAAGTTGAATAATCACACCTTTCATTTGATTTTCAAGAGTCATAGTTTTGGTTTTTCACAAAGTGAAACTGTTCTTCACAAATTTACCTTTTTTCCTGCTGTTCAATTTGTGAGAACAAAAAGGTGGATTTGGAAGGATATCTGTGCCTAATTTGTGTTTGTTTTCCCCTTTATCGCTAAAGTAGGTTTGAAAATCCTTTTCTTTGCTCCCACTTCTTTTCTCTTCAACGCAATTCATTTTTCTTACAATCTTTTTCGCTCACAACTGGGGCGGACCAAGACCAATGGTGTTGTGGGGTCATTTCGGGATCAAAAATGAGAATTCAAAACAAAAATGTTAGGTAAAAAAAAGAAAACTAAAAAAATAAATAAATTTGTGGGGTCACTTGACCCCACATGACCCCATGTGGGTCCGCTCCTGCTCACAAGTCTAAATTATTGGCACATAATTCATCATCCGGTGAAAGTCAATGTCTGAAACAAGTTTAACTTATAAGTTAATTTTTGTTTTGTTTTGTCCAATTTTAATATTTTGATTTTCCCCATTTAAAAGTATTTTCTTTGTTCAAAGTCTTGGTTTTTTTTTTTTTCCCGCATGGAGTCTTCCTATTATTTGTTGTTCGTTTTCCATGAAATTTGTATCACATTTCAAGTAGAAGCACTTTATTTTGGTGGTCTAAGTCGACATTTGCAAATATATAGTTGGACGTATTCAACAATAATGAATGTGATAAATATATGATTGTTAGATGTATTACGAAAACTACAATAATTTATGTTCTCGACTGTAACTATATACGAAACCTGTCAAAAATATGCAAAATTGAAATATTTTACTCAATTATTATTTTCTGCTTTTAGTATTATTCCTTAAATTGCTTGCAAATATTCTGTTGGAAAACAATAAAGTGAAAGTAAAAGAAAACGCTAAAAACTTTCATGGAAAGCGAAAGAAAACATCTCTTAACGACCACAGTGAAGTTGAACACGGCAGCATATATGACACGTGTCAAGTTCTTGCTATCCTGCGCCTATCATTAAATTGTCGTGAATCGCACACGCGTGCCAAACGGTCGAGTGTTAGAATCCCAAGAAAAAGAGAGAGAAAATTCCCACAGAAAATTTGGGAATCAACTTTGAACATAAAATAAAAAAGTAATATCAAATATGTACGAGAGTCTAATTAATGCGCCTTTGCATGTACCTCGCAATACACGTGCTAAAATGCGCCTATTTCTTGTCTCTGTCTTACCTGGCCTCTTACTTTATAGAGAAAATTGCACCCTTGGTGTCTGTTATATTGATTTAGTACCAAATTGGACCCTAACTTTTAAAAAAGGTACATTTGTATCCCAACCTCTGGTGACTCAGGGAGACGTAACTATTTTTCTTGAAAATTATAGCTAGTAAGAGAAGCGCAATCAACCCAACATACTCAAGAATCCATTCTCAATTCTGTATTCTTCCCTTTGGAGGATAAAAAACGAGATCTCTAGCTAAAATATCAACTAATGGATAGAAATACAACAACTTATTTGAAAACTTATAAATCGTAGGAGAGACACAATGAAACTCTTTATAATCGGAAGGCTCGAGTTTCACTTCAAGCACTACTCATTTTAGGCCAACCCCTTATATTACAATACAGGTCCACACCCCTGTTCATGTGATACTCCAAGCCATTTAAGTCTTGCACACGTTGTTAGAGTCCTTTGTAAAGATTTGAGAGAAATACACCATTGGAACATTATGTTGGTGGATAATGGTGTAATTTTGTCGCACTCTATAAGTAGTTCGTACCTATGCAAAATAGTAGAAAATAACAAAAAACCTATTAAAATTAATGTTGTAAGTAAATAAAAAAGGCATGACATATTATTGTCAGGACATTCTGAAAAGAATTATAAACTATTTATTTTATAAATAGATAGAAATTAACCATTATTTGGTACCCATTATATATATATTTTGCCAAACCACACATTTTTTCAATAAAATAATATCACTGCAAGCCCAAAATCTTTTTCTATTTTTTAGCCACACATTTTTTCCAATAAAATTTTATCCTAAATGCATTTTGGACAAAATATGGTGCTCAATTAGGCTGCTTCCGTGCTTCGTAATGAAAAGTATGTATAGTACTTATAAATTAATTGAAATTTTGTAATTGAAAATATTGATCAATTTATAATTATACAAAAAAATGAATCGTATTGACTTTAAAAAAAAAAGTCAATTATTTTAATCACCAAGACCAGAAACTAGAAGAATGGGCAAAGAAAAATTTCCGAAGTCTTAATTTGAATAAGAATGTATGGTGTAACATCTTTTGCTAAAGAATTATTAATAATTTTGATTTTTATTCATTTCCAAAAAATGCATTAAAAGTCATGAATCGTCACCATTGATGGTTTATAACGACTACCATCGCTTTCAAATTTTATTTTCTTAGTAAGCTACAATATTAAAGCTAAACACAAGATTTCAAAGAAAATGAACTTATAATTCTATGACTATATAAAATCCCTTAATTATTTCTATATTGGAGAGTCCTCTGTATGCAAGCAAAGGTTGTCTATTTTTTATTTCCATAATTTAATATAATCTGACTCTTTCTCTGCTTTGCGCGAATACGATTTCGTGTGGAAATAGCATTGCTCTGTTTATGCACGCCTTTTCTTTTTCATTTCTTCAGCTCCAACCTTTGCTCAGTCTAAAGCTGCAACAGAACAACTATTTACAGCAAGTGTGGGCGCAGGTTAAGAGCATGCACACACTTACCAGTTTCAAGCAAGCCCCTCAATAAAAAAATAAAAATAAAACCCAAATACAAGAAAAGAAAAGAAAAGAAAAAGAGAAATAAGAGAGAGAAAAAGATTGAACCTTTTGGTGTTATGTTGATGGAGAAAGAACAAAGGGAAAGACCTTTGTTTTCATAAAGGGCGCTCTTCCATTGAAAGGTCAATTTCTTTTGATAAATTAAAAAGAGAAAAAGGGTGCAAAAAGGGTGGAACACTTGATAATTCTACCACTCATGCTTTGATCCGCGTGCTTTGATGGCAAAAAAACTGACCCCTCTAAATTATGTTGTATGTAATTTTTTTACTTTTCCTTTTTGCTGTTGATGGAGTGAGGAGGGGGAGAAGAGGAAGCCCCACTTAGATTTTTCAGTAACTTTTCAAAGTGTGTTTTATTCCTTGGTTTTGGATTTTTTGGGCATGCTCTCAGTCCTATTTGATTGGTTCTTTTCATGCTTCTAGATTCTCTGAATATTTGTCTTTGCTCTATTTCTAGGTCCCTCCTAATAACCATGTAATTTCTTTCTTTAAGGTGCCTTTTGATTTCTTTCAACAAGAATATGTGAATTTGCCTCTTTGTAAAAGGGTGTGATTTTTGGATGGAAAGATGCTGTCTTTTTTATTGATTGCTTGATACAAAGATGGGTTCTTTCAGAGTTGTTTTGGCTTTGAAGTAAGAAAGGAAGAAGCCCTGAATACATGGGTTCTGTTCAGGAAAAGCTAAAAGTTGGAGGCTTGGTTGGTGGGGCACATAATCTGCTCGAAGAGATGAAACTGTTAAAAGAAATGCAGGATCATTCTGGTTAGTTAATTTCATCTATTACTCAAAAATTTTATTTCTTCATAGATTTGTTTAAGTAGTAGACTGTATAGTAAGTAGATTTAGGCGAAGGTGAACTTAAGGGATTCATTGGTAAAAACACTTTCAATAATCTTGTAAATTCTTGATTCATATTTCTTATTATCTCTGAATTCTTACTGTTTTTTAACCTTGATTTACTACAGGGACAAGGAAGACAATAAATTCTGAGCTATGGCATGCGTGTGCTGGTCCATTGGTTACCTTGCCTCAGGTTGGAAGCCTCGTGTATTATTTTCCTCAAGGACATAGTGAACAGGTTTGTTCAGTGAAAATCGAAGTTCTCGTGCCTTTAGTTACTGTTTTCCCTTTATGGACTTAATGATTTACTATAAGCAATCTTATTTATCAACCCTATTAAGCAAGAAAGAAAATTTAGTGACTGACGTGTGCCAAAAATGTAAGCTGGAAGAGGATGATGATATAGGTTTGTACTTTCTTGAATTGTTGGGGATAATTTGTTGGATTTGTGACAATTAATTCCTTGTGCTTTACACCAGGACAAACCATGTCAGTATTTACGAAAATTAATTTATATTTTTGTTGGAGTTCCTGCTCCCCCCCGGCCTTTCCATGTAATTCTTTTACCCTAGGCTACGATCCTTAAAGCATGTCAAGGATGCTGCAAAATTGATCAAACCTTCTTAGTTACTCATCTATCCTAAAGTTACAAATAGTGAATAAAATGAGAAATTGAAATGAGTTATTTTTTAGGTACAAGTGACGAGATAAGTTGAGATGGCATAAAAGCATTCTCCTATCGATGACTTGCCTGCCACTTAGTTTTGGAGTTTGCAGATTTTGTCCTTAAGGAGTATCACTTTGAAATAATGTTAAAATTGGCATAAATACAAAGTGCTTCTTAGTTATTGAACTCTAGCACCATGTGAACGCGATGAGAAATTTTTGTGAGTCCTTTTTGTTTATGGGAAAATGATGATTCGGTATATTGTATATAAGGAATGAATCCAAGGACAAGCAGATCTTCATCTTCCTGCAAATGTTGGAAATCAAAATTGTGTTACCAACTACTATAATTTTTCCAGAACATCTGGCTCGATTTCTTTTTCCTTTTAAGATTTTAAAGATTCCTAGGACAACGCTTCTTTTCCTGCTTCTTGCATCACGGATCTCTCACATTTCTGTTTTCTGCTTTTATCATCTGAAAGAGAAAAAAGCAGAACAAATAAACACTTATTAGCTGTTCTGTAGACAGTTTATATTAGTATTTATGCTCGTGTTAAATGCCATAAAACTGTATATGACGTAGTAAATTCTGTCTATCCTATCGATATATTGTTAAGAGTTTAGCTTCATTTTGATATGACTCTGTCTCGTCTAGTAACGTAATACATAACTTCTTATTTTTGGGCAACAGGTGGCAGTATCCACCAATAGAACAGCAACTTCACAAATACCCAACTATCCGAATCTCCCTGCTCAATTGCTGTGCCAAGTTCACAACGTTACACTCCATGTATGTATTTCTCTTGATTTTTTTTCTGGTTCAGTACTGTGAAAAGGATTATGTGCTGAAATAAACGTGCATTCGGTTTCTTGGAATAGTTATTGTTCTCTTGACTTCTTGTGATCAATAGGCAGATAAAGATTCAGACGAGATATATGCCCAAATGAGCCTTCAACCTGTGAACTCTGTAAGCCTGGCCACTGCAAACTATTTTTATACCATACTATTATTTTATGAAATTAGCAAAAATATTATACAATAAAGATCTGAAACTGTCATTTTTCTTCAGAAAATATTTCGTTTTTGTGGTGATAACGTAATATTTGATCAGGAAAAAGATGTCTTTCCCATACCAGATTTTGGGCTAAAGCCTAGTAAACATCCAACTGAGTTCTTCTGTAAAACTTTGACGGCAAGTGATACAAGCACACATGGTGGCTTCTCAGTTCCTCGGAGAGCTGCAGAAAAGCTCTTTCCTCAATTGGTGAGGATTTTTTATTTCTGAAAGAATTCGTTGCTAGCTGTTGTCATATGGTCACTTTAATTGGTGTACCTTTTAATGCAACAGTTAATGAATTCTTTATGTCTGTTTCAGGACTACTCGATGCAACCTCCAACTCAAGAGCTTGTTGTACGAGATTTGCACGATAATACCTGGACTTTTCGTCATATATACCGAGGTGACCATTCAACGGTTGTGGTCCTTGTGGAATGCCCTTTTTTTTAAGTATCTCTTTACCATTTTTATTTCGTTCTTGTTTAGGTCAGCCGAAGCGACATCTACTCACAACTGGTTGGAGTATGTTTGTTGGTGCAAAGCGTCTTAGAGCAGGTGATGCTGTTCTGTTCATCAGGTACTTTTTTTAAGCACTTTGCGGAGTACTTCATCCATATGCTTAAATTTACAGAATTAGTCCTCCTTTTGAGACATCACGTGGTAATTGTGTGCCTGAGCATAAATGTTTAAGGATACGTTTAAAGATACTAAGTCATCCCATAACTACGCAGTCGGCTCCATTTTCCAATTATGAGGAAAATTACAGTATAATATTCTCCCTTCAGACACTTTAAATAATTATAATTTAATGCATATGTTAGTTGTTAATCAGTTGTGCTACATGTACAACACAACTTACATATTTGATTAACAACAGATAATGCAGTGAGATTTGATTGGATCTCATCTACCAAAATAATAATAAAAAAAAAAAACCCCCGCTTCTTTTTTGACACCTCATCAATCTGTAAAAGAGTATATAAAAGGTGATGTGCCACAAGCACTTTCCGTTGTTAATTGTGATCCTTGCAACTATCTGGCGTGGCTCATACCCAATGCTTCCTATTCTGGTAGTGGCAAATCTGAATTCTGTCTATTCGCCATCCTTTCCCGCCTGGGTCATATGTTTTTGTTCTGTACATGGATCATATCCTTTCCCGTCTGGATCATATGTTTTTGTTCCGTACATGGAGGTTATATATTTGAGATTTGCTATAATTTCTCCTCCTTCCTGATAGGGATGAAAAATCGCAATTGTTGCTGGGAGTGAGGCGTGTCAACCGTCAGCAAACAGCTTTACCATCTTCTGTGCTGTCTGCTGATAGCATGCACATTGGAATCCTTGCTGCTGCAGCTCATGCTGCTGCTAATAGAACCCCGTTTACTATTTTCTACAATCCAAGGTACCTCGGATATCCATTTTAGGCCCTAATATAAACCAATGAGTAACTTGATTATACTGTAATTATTCTTTACTTGTAGGGCATGCCCTTCTGAATTTATCATTCCTTTGGCTAAATATCGAAAATCTGTATACGGTACCCAACTCTCTGCTGGTATGAGATTCGGAATGATGTTTGAAACTGAAGAATCAAGTAAACGCAGGTAAATATTGTAATGCATGAGGACGTTAATTCGTTTTATCGTTTTCCAATCCTTTCTTTGATGCATTTCTCCATTTTTTGACAGATATATGGGCACTCTTGTTGGTACAAGTGATTTAGATCCACTGAGATGGCCTAATTCAAAGTGGCGTAGTCTTCAGGTGAGTAAAGTATATCAATATCATTCAATTATTTCTCCCAATTTGATATTTGTACCCTAAATGATGTTGGGTGTTAACCTCTCTGATCAATAATTCTCGAGGCACATTCTCATGGTTTTTAGTCTTTGACTAGATATTCATCTCTGATAACAGGTCGAGTGGGATGAGCCTGGATGCGGTGATAAACAAAATCGAGTTAGTCCTTGGGAAATTGAGACTCCTGAAAGTCTCTTTATATTTCCATCTTTAACTGCAAGTTTCAAACGTCCTTTCCACTCTGCGTTCATAGGTAGTTGATTGTCATTCAAAATGACTTCTGCTGCTCGTCATTGGCATGAATTGATGTATTTTATCTTTTTCTGTAACAGGAGCACAAACAGAATGGGATAATTTGATTAATAGACCTTTCATTCGAGTTCCTGAAAATAGAAATGGGGACTTTCAGTGTCCCTCAGTATCAACCTTGTGGTCAGAGCAATTAATGAAGATGCTAATGAAACCTAATGGAGTAAACCATCCTGGAAATATTTCACCTTCTATTCTAGAAACTACCATTAATGATACTGCCTTGCAAGAATCTAAGGCACTGCTGCAATCAGCAATCAAGCAGAAATCTGAGCTGATCTCGTCAGGAACGGCATCACTGCAAAGAGAAACTTATCCTCAAAGCTTTGTTGGCCAACCAAATATCACCAACTCAAACAATTTTGGAACTAGTTTGGAATTCGAAAAAATAGAACCTGTACTTGCTACGAATCAGATAAGCCAGTTTGAATCTCAGGGGCCGAGCAATGAAGAGAAACTGTCTGCGAAGCCCATGAATCCTCATAATCTTGTAAGTGATCTAGCAATCCTGAACCAGGACAGCTGCTCATTACCTTTGCAGACAAGTCCGTGGATCATGCAATCACGTCTGGACTCACAAATATTGCAGAGTCCACAAAGTGATCCATCTCAATTAGATTCTGCTAATGTCAATAGCTTGCTTCAAAACCCTGATAGGATAGAATGCAATTCATATGTGCCTGTGTGTCATCCTCCGACTGCATCTTTTAGCACTCCGGGATATGCATCCATTTTGAAGAGATCAGACCAGCATACTACGTCAGCAGAAAATGTTTGTCCTGTACTGCCTTCAACAGGACAAGGATTGTGGGATCCTCAGTTTAACAATCCCAAGTGTGCCTCCCAGGAAGACCTTCTTGATCCGTCACCCCATCATGACTTGTCTAATCTTCAGTATGCATCAAGTTCATATGGCTTGAAAGACTTGTCAGAAGAGAGTCATCCCCAGAGTGATATATATAGTTGTCTTAATTTTGACGGTAGTAACAGTGGAAGTACAGTAATTGATCCTTCCATTTCAAACGCAATATTGGAGGATTTTTGCACATTAAAGAATGCTGACTTCCATAATCCTTCGGATTATCTGATAGGAAACTTCTGTTCGAGCCAAGATGTTCAATCTCAGATTACATCAGCTAGTCTAGTAGATTCTCAGAATTTCTCTCTGCAAGAATATGCAGACAATTCAGGTGGGGCATCCTCAAGCAATGTGGATTTCGATGACACTACTCTTTTGCAGAATAGCTCGTGGCAGCAAGCAACTCCGCGGTTCCGAACTTATACAAAGGTAAGCAACTTAATACAAACAAAAATTCTCAGCAATTTTTATCGCTCTTATTTCAGGAATGCTATATTAATATCATGTTGAATTTTACTTAGATACTCTTTCCCGTCTGCTACTCTCGTGCCTTGTATTTAAAGTCTATTTAGTATTTACTACTCTCTTATCTCGATACGTTATATTGGGTGACAATGTATGTGGTAAATAACAGATTCAAAAAGCTGGATCAGTTGGAAGGTCGATTGATGTTTCAAGTTTCAAGAATTATGATGAACTGCGTTCTGAAATTGAACGCATGTTTGGACTTGAAAGGTTGCTCAACGACTCTGGTTCTGGTTGGAAGCTAGTTTATGTGGATTTCGAAAATGATGTTCTTCTTGTTGGGGATGATCCTTGGGAGTAAGTTATATTTTTACTCTAATTTTCGTGCGTAATTTCATTATGTTAATTAATAATAACAGTCCACCATTGTAAATTATCTGCACTTGCTCGTGTGCAAATAATTTGTTTCACGTTTTCTTACAAAATTTCACACAACATGACTACGCAGGGAGTTTGTTGGTTGTGTGAGATGCATCAGAATATTATCGCCCTCTGAAGTTCAACAGATGGGTGAAGAGGGAATGCAGCTTTTAAACTCTGCTGCAGTGCAAGGGGTAAATGGCGGAGGAGGATTCAAGCGAGATGGTCCGAACTGATTTATGCAGTGGATCTGTTTATTGCGAAAACATGGAATTTGCTTGTCAAAATTCCATGAAGCAATGTTGAATTAGAGCTTTCTTTTTAAAGCATGGAATTGTAATGTCTGAGTGAACTCTGAGTTAAAAAGACGTTTTTAACGTATGAAGTCTTATGTTTGGCATAGAGCTACGTAATCGAATGAATGTTAGCTAGCATGAAATATTGTTTCTAGTGAAGGCAAGATCCCAAGTGGGTTCGATTTGTTCATGTAAGACATCGTCTGTCTGTCCGTGTCACCTGTTGAGTTGGAAGCAAGGTTCGGGTCGCCTTTGAATATGCCTCTAGGCAGAAAAACCATTTGTTATGATACTGCGGACCTGAACAGATCGTCTGCTAGTAGAAAACCTTTGGCAGGTAACCTTCAAAGATCAAGTAACAAAACCTTGCATTTCTGCCTGGCATCAATAGATTCAGTTCCAAGATTGAACTGTGAGACATACAACTGTGGAATTCTATCGTGGTCAAATCTTGTTGTTTGAAACTTGAAAGAGCCAACATTGGATAAAAAAAAAAATGAATTTGACTTGTGCAGAAGATATATAATTTAAATCAATAAATTTGCCTCCCTTTTAACCACTTAAACTTCTGGATGACATTGCAACACCAACTTGTTTATACTTTAAGAAATTTACGCAGTTCGACCCTAATAATACCTAGAGGGGGGTGAATATGTATTATATGCGAAATTAAAAGCATTAATTAATTAGCAATAAATCATCAATTAATTATCTCTAGATGGTTATTAAATCAAGTCAAATTAATCTTGGGTTTATATATCGTAGTTCATATAATTATTAAGTAAAGCAGTAAAAACACTAATGATTACGGAGAAATCTCAGTTGGGTAAAAATTCAGGCACTTTGCCAATCAACATTCCACTATAAACAATTCGTGACTTACAATTCACCAGACTAGACGACGACACGTACTAACTGATCTCCTGACTGCAATTTCAACAGTTCTCCTGAATTCTGTGTTCCTGCACCTATTCTAACTGCAATTTTCAAAGCTCTCCTGGATTCTGCCTTCCGCAGCAACTCCTAGCTTTGTGGATCGTTTATCTCCTGTGAAACCTGAAGAACAGTCCGTTCTTCACCAACTGAAACTCCAGTTACCTTTCTCGATCTTCAGCAACTCTAATAGATATGTGAGAAGAAGTGGTTTGGTATTTGGATTAGGAATTAGATATTTTTCGCCACCAAGAACAGTATATTAAAGAAACACGAATGTTGAAAACTTCAAAGATTAAAAGAATATGAAAGGACAATATTTGCTCAATGTTCAACCTTTTTAAATCTCGTTCTATGGTTTTAGAATATTTATAGATATGGTAGAAAAAAGATAGGTCGGGAAAAAAACATTTAAAATGCAAAATAAAATATTCCGTATAACCGTGTCGACAGTCTAGCGATGCAGTTTCTGTGTTTGTAGCTTGAACCAACCTTTGACAACAGTTTAGCGAAAATTCGTGCCGTTTTCTTCCTTGTTTCCAACTCGAAATCCTATGCCTATTTAACTAACTTTTATACAAATGGTACATTACTCCTTGAACTTTTACACTATATCAATTTAAGTCATTTCGTTCACAGAATTTGCCAATTACAAAATCAATTAAAACCTAATACTTTACCATTGGCTATCAACTAACCTGTCTCATTGTAACGAAAGGCTTCAATCCAAGTGAAAAACTTGGGGCAATTAATGCTTTGTTCGTGTAAATAAAATATTAACTTTTTAGGAGGAACAATAATGAATTCCATGAAATGTATAGATAATCCATTATGAATGCTACCTCGACTGAATTGAAAAAGAAGATTTTTAGTAAAGCCAAACAGAGTCTGAAATCATACTAAGTCCCTCTTTGGTTTAGCTAAAAAAATTTAATAACAATCTAAGTTAAAATTAACAACTAATTTAAC
Source organism: Fraxinus baroniana (assembly GCA_903798355.1). Taxonomy (NCBI): domain Eukaryota; kingdom Viridiplantae; phylum Streptophyta; class Magnoliopsida; order Lamiales; family Oleaceae; genus Fraxinus; species Fraxinus baroniana. The sequence continues at coordinate 3,157 of CAIGRO010099873.1, read as the reverse complement.
TACAATCTCATAGGATTCACAACCTGTATCAAATTTCATCAAATTTTAAATCTGTACTTTTTGGAGATCCCATCGGATGGAGATGGTATGCATTAGCCAAAATCAATGAAAAAGTAAACGACTGGACTTGAGGAATCTGAAACTTTGGTAAGATATTCATATTATGGGTGATTTCAAGACGAAGTTAGATCTAACACCTTGTTATGCCAGTGGCATGCGATTATTGAATTGAAAAGTCGTGCATGGACAAGCTGGCAGTTTGGTTTACCCAGTCAACAGGAAAGAAAAACACGAGGTATTTTTCAATGTTTGGCTAAGCTTAAAAACAATTAAACCTACTTTTAAGTAAGATTTTGTTTCCAAGCATCTGTAAAGTTACTTTTTTCTTATTTTTCAGTTTTTTTAAAAAAAAAGAAGCTATTTTAAAGTAACCAAGGGTACTTTCAAAATAATCAGTCACAAAAAAAATGAAGCATGCCGGCCAAAAAAGCATACAACTAATCTGGAATGAGGCTTTATATCCACAAGCAAAGACTAAAATTCCAGCATTACACGACAACTTGATTTGCATCAAAGTACTTGCAGGCCCCAATTTCATATTTTTATGAATTTCTCGAAATAAAATAACAATGCAAGGAATGAAAAATCAGATAAATGGTTTACTGGAGACAATACATTTGTGAAATCCAGTTATATACTCTTGACATGGTCTTGATGTGAATAAAATTCTAGCATTAGGAAATTCAAGTATAGGTTGTGTATGATAGCATCGGATGAAACAAGTCAGACCTACGAATTTGAAGCAGGAAAAAGAATATTGGGGGATATATGAAACATAGAATTACTCAACTCCAATGAGTTTCTCTTTTTTCCCCGCCATATAATGCAGTGAATCTATTTTTACTGCCGTGAAGATGAAATCTATTCTTGAGTTCACAAATTACGTCTCCCTTATAGAAACAGGGAAGGCAGTGCTGTAAAAATGATGTTCAATAATTCTACTGATAGAACTCAATTAACAGCTAAATAAAGCATCCATGAAAAAAGATCTTAGTTGTTAAAATGAGGCTCTTCAAGTTACATCGAGAAAGATGTCAGACCTCACCAGGGAAAAATCAGCAGTTCTTGCTTGCAAATACCAATCTGGAAGAGAAACAGCCAATGCCCTTCTTATCTGTCATTACAAACGAATGGTGAGCGTCGAAGATGAATTACATTGTAACTACTGCTGCTACACTACTCTTACATCCTGAATTCCCCAGAAGAAATCATTTGTATTATACTCTTACTGGTTTCTGTAGAACAGCAGACAAATAAACTTCTGATTTCCCCAAACTACTAATTTTCTCTCCCACGACCCACTTCAGCTTTTTATACCCAAAACGTTCTAGCAACCGAGTTAGAGCCCTTTTCTTATCATCGTTATAACAATGAAAGTTGTCCACCCAAAACAACCCACCAGCCCTTAAAATCCTGTCGATATCGAACATCAAGAACTCCAATTTCTCTTGTCTGCCGCTGACATCCAGCCCATTCGCCGCATGAACCAAATCAAACACATTATCATAAAATGGGAACCTATGATCTAAGCTCAAATACAAAGGGAAAAGCCCTCTTGCAGCAATGAATTCATTAAAAGGAGCATCAACATTCAAAGTGGCAGTAACCATAGTCACATTCCTCTCAGTCATCCTAGCAGCAAAAGTCCCGGACCCTCCACCGATATCAAATCCAACCCGAATTCCACCGCTCCCCATAGCCAACACATCATCAATCAAGAAATCATTTTTCCCTTGAGCCTTAACATATATCTGAGTCTCATAACCATTAACTATATTAAAACAACCAATACAGTCCTTGTTCAATTTTTTACTATTCAAACAAGCAAGATTTTTGCATCCAAGACCACTCCAGCTAAAACTCTTTTCACTAACATTTTTCCAAAGTGAAAACGGAGAAGGCTGCAAGTCTACCTTAAGAGTAGTCTTTGCAAAGCACCTCCTCCTCGGCAGAGGCTCACATCCTCGAAGAATCAGCTTCTGGCCAAGGCTCCAGTCATCAGGGCAAGGCCCGTTGACTTTATAACGCATATACTGTGACAATAAATCCATGGATTTCTCACAGGAATGCCCCACAGATGCCATCATTTCAGTGATCCCAGTTCTTGAATCTTTCCCCAAAGGCAACTCATGGTGCTTCAAGTACTCTTTCAGCTCATTTGCAATGTTGGGTCTGGAAAGATCGACGCTTTCATAACCCAGGACCTCTTTCTCCATCTGGGCTAGCTTTTTCTGTGAAGAATCAATCTCTCTTAGGATCAAGGACACTTTTTCCGAGATCAAAGCTATGCTCTTGGGATTATGGTAGTGATGAAGTTGCGTAGGGTGGTATGTGAATGCATAGAAAGCAAAAATGTTGGTAATGATTACAGAAAACAGCATCAACACATTAACTGCTGATGAACACACTGATGCCCGCTTGAATCTTGCTGTTCCATCTCCTACTTTCAAAGAAACAGAGCCCATTTTTTTTCTTGCTCTGTTTCCACTAATCAATTGATTCAATTCTGTAATGAAGAAAGAAATCTGCGTTTTTGTGTGTGCGTGAGAGTGAGAGTGTGTGTGAGAGAGAGAGAGAGCCGTGAGATTTGAGACCCTGAGCAAGTAGCGGATTGAAAAGGAATAAATTAAAATGTCTGATCAGGAGACAAAACTGTTTGAGTGAAATGTCTCAAAAATTATTGAAGGTCACGGTTAACTATGAAATAAATGTTGATTGAACTTGTTCAATTTCCACTCCATTCCTCAACCCCCTTCCAAAATTTGTTTTTGATTGCCAATATTTTTCATGGTAAATGTCAATTTTCCTCCAAAATTCTTATTTTTGTACTGTTTGATTGACATTTATTTCCATGGAAAATGTTTTTATATTTTTTATCACGTGACCATATTTTTCTTGAAAACAAGGAAAATATTTTCTTTTGAGGGTATGATTTTATTTTTCATGGAATTCAAATATTCAATCTTTTCAAAGATTCTAGTTTATTAACTATTCAACCAACCCACGATACCATCTCTCTCTCTCTCTCTCTCTCTCTCTCTCTCGTGTCAACCCACGTACAAAACCCTTACCCTCTCTCCTCTAATCACACAACAGA
>CAIGRO010099850.1:0-11833 GCA_903798355.1 Fraxinus baroniana | reverse complement strand
GACCCTCGTGGAGTGCGCTTCAAATCCGTCCTATATCAGGATGGTTAACAATTGATTTTACGTGAGGGGAATAAGGTAGCCCATGAGCTGGTTTCTTACACCCGTGTGCATAATGTTTGAAAATATTGTTTGTCACCCTTTATTGCTCTTGCTACATTGAATGATGATTCCAGCCATAGGTTCTTGTTATTGGGAAAAAAAAATGGTATATCAAATGAATTTTTCGTAGTTAAAAAATAAGAAATAATTATGAGTAAACGTGAAAAATGACTTTTTTTAAGAATGTGTAACAGAAAACACAAACCTATGTTTGATTATCTGAGAAAAATAGTGTTTTGAATGGCGATTTATAGGAGAATACATGTTTAAAATGTAGGAGAATTTTTTGAATTTATATTCAAAATATTTTATTATGTGAACTTGTAGTTAAATATGAGTATATAAAAAAGAATTTTCAAATAATAATTATCAAACTGGCAAAGTTTGTGAACGAATTGGTTTCGAACGGGCTAATTTTGAACTTCTCTGTCATCCGATCATTCAAACGGAAACATCAATTGTCGTCATCCACCTCCACCCCACCCACCCTTCCGAACACTATTTGTGCGGAAGCTCGCCCATTCTCTCATTTTGTGGGCCGCCACGCTTATGAAATAACGCCATCCGTCACCAACCACCATGCCTACATCAGCACCACCACCGTCAAATTATCCTAGCCGTTCTGAGGAGTTGATCGGACGGCTAAATTCCGTCCACACACCCTGTGAGGCCAAGCTCAAAGCCCTAAGAGAGCTCAAGAACAAAATAATTGGAAATCGGACCAAAAAGCTTGCCTTTTTGAAGCTTGGTGCCGTCCCCTCCATAGTCTCGATTCTCTCTTCCGCCGTCGACGAGAACGGCGGAAATTTGGAGTTCAATGAACATGTTATAATTCAGTCGGCCGCGGCAATCGGGAGCTTTGCATGTGGGCTAGATGCCGGAGTTAATGCCGTTTTGGATGCCGGCGCATTTCCTCTATTGTTTGGTCTCATATCTCATCCGAACGAGAAGTTATTTTTCCCCTATTTCCATTTTTCTATGTTTTGAAAACTTAGAAAACTTGAGTCAATTATTTTTATTAAGGTGATGAAGTTGTGGTTTTTTAATACGCATCATTCGGAATGAAAACAAATTCTTAAAACAATTTGGGAATACCTAATTAATAGGAAACTTGTGGTTATTAACAAGGAGTTGCTTGAATGTAGTTATTTTGAATTTGAGTTTTCTTCTTCTTCTTTTTTTTTTCCTCAACAAAATTGGAAGTTTGAGTTAGTTTTTGATATTAGGTTACAATGCCGTGGTTTTCTTAAGGTTTAAATGTTGTCAGTCTATTTTTATATTTTCTGTTTGATTTTATGAAACATGACGCTAAGATTTTGTTATACAAAGGGGAATCGAGTTTATTGTGAATCTATAAATAATAAAAGACTTTTGCTTACTAGGTTGTTGGATTAGGTGGTCATTATAATATAGAGTTTGAGTTCAATTTCGCTGTCTTTAATTTCTATACAGAGTTGAGAAATGGATATTCGTTAATTGATATGGAAATTATTTTTCGCAGTATGTGATGCGGCAATGATCTAAATTTTTATCAGCTTATAAAATGATGGCGCTTATGCAATCAAAAATTTGAGTAGTTGTTATAACGTGTTTAGTCAAATTAATTAAATTATTGGACGATGAGGGCTAACTAATTACGAATTTGCAGTAGTTCATGATGAGTTGATTTTTCACTATGCATTCAAGATGAATTTTTCCATGAGTAGGTGGGATTCCGTGTGTATCATTTGTGAAACTATATGTTAACTTTAGAGTAATGTGGGAAATCAAGCTACATAAACATTGAAGGGTTAATTTCATGCTGTGTAACTTCCGTTAACATTCTCATCTCATATGGCTTGCTTTCTTACCCTTTTATTTAGCTGTTTGATTACATGGTTGCTTAGATTTATCATATTCAAATAAACATAAATTCAAATGGTACGCGTTCTATGTGATTTTTCAGATCAAAAAGAAAAGAAAAAGAGAGAAGAGGAAGTGTAAACTGGAACTTGTGGATCAAATAATGCGTAGATTCAGCCAATTCAAAATTCTATTTGGGCTTCTTTATTATACTGTCAAATTTGTGAACTATGAAACTATACTAATCCTATTTGGGAATACATGCAAGCTTTTCCCAGGGCCTCATAAAATTGAAACCATTTTTCTGCAGGTTGTGGATGCCAGTGCTCGCTCCCTCAAATTGATTTATCAGTCAAAATTGGCTCCAAAGTATGATTTTCTTCTAGAGAAAAATATGGACTTCCTCCTTTCACTGTTGAACAGCAAAAATGAGAATGTCACGGGACTTGGTGCAAGTATCATCACCCATTCATGCCACACTAGTATGGAGCAGGAGACATTGAGTGAAGCTGGAGTTATAAAGAAGCTCATTAGTCTTCTTGGAGGTTCTTTAATTCAGAGGGATGCTAGTTTAGAATCTCTTGGAGCTATAATTAAGGAAAATCCAGAAGTCGTTTCACAGTTTATGGGACCTGAAAATGGAAGAGCCCTGAATGTTGTGACTGAATTGACAAAGGATAGGTATCCTCGTACTAGATTGCTAGCCTGTATGTGTTTGATCCTTATAAGAAACACTTCGACGTGTTATCTTCAAGATGCAGGAATCAAGACTAAATTGATACTAATATTGCTTGAGCTTGTTGATGATCCTGGTCAAGTTGGAGATGAAGCTCCATTTGCTTTATCTAGTTTAATTGCTGAAAAAGAGGATCTACAAAAAATAGCATTTGACTTAAATATTGTTGATAAATTATGCAAACACTTGGAAAAAGGTTCACTGCAAGCCAAATGCCTACAGGGGATATTTCTAGCATTGGCTGACTTATGTTCAAAGTTGGAATGCTGCAGGGATAGAATCCTATCTTTAAAGGTTGGTTAAACCGCTAACTTTGTGTTATGCATAAGGAACAATCGTGGACTGTTCTGGTCATCTTCTTATATCTTTTCTTTGGATTTTCCTTTTGCACATGTGCTTCTTTAGACTTAATCAATTCTTTGATTTAAGTAACAGTTTTCAATCAACTGCACAGTTGTGACTTGATAAAGAGTAATGTGTTGGCAAGTCATTTATTTTACTTAATGCAGCCTTTTAAGCTAGCACTTTGGCTCTCTATTGTTGGTTAAAATGTGAATATGCGTATTTGCGACCAAAATTGTTTTTGAGTATTGGTTAAATGCACTACTAGTTACGAAAAACAGAACAAAACTAGCCAGAATAAATTTCTTTGAGATGAAGAAGCCACATGTGAGCTACCTGTCTACATGTTTTCATTTCCAAGCCCCCGTAACCCTTGGTCACCTATACTATGTTCCTCTGAATAAGAAGCTAATTTGAGTCCTAACTTGATTTTTTTTGTTTCTCTTAGACGGTTAAGAAACAATTTGTTTTCATATTCTGTTAATTTCCATGTTCATCTAATAAATTATGAGGGCTCATCCACAAATTTACTGCAAAGTCTTATTATCTTTCTTTATCCTAATACACTGAAAAATATTATGCCTCAATGGTATTTATAGATAGATAGAAATGAGTGATAGATATGTGGACAACACTTATCATTTATAAATTGATTTGACTATCTATAAATTGATTTATAAAGTTGCCAAATGGAGGCTATATTCTTCCTGCTTTACTATACAATCCTTGCCTCATTGTGTTTCCCAAGGGGAAGCAAGGGTGGATTGTTGTTGCAAGGTTGAGGGTAAAAAGAGTAATAAGTCTCATGGAAAAGGTTCTCCTGATGATTTCTGAGAATTCAGTCTAGATCTACCTTTTTGAAGATGCAAAGTTAATATGTAATAATGTCTTTATTAATGTTGATGCTCATAGTTCCATGTTTCATGTTTGCTATATGGTCAATAAGTTTTTGAGTGCTACTTGTACTTCTGAATGCAGGCATTCGATTTTTTAACAGATGCACTGACTCGTGATAGTCCTGAAGTACGCGCTGCAGCTTGCATTTGCTTGAAAAACGTTTCTCGCTCTGTCAAGGTTTGTAACATGATATTGAAACAAAAGATTTCTGAGGCTCGTACAATCTCTGTTTCTCTCTGCTAATAAAATATGATTCAGAATTTGAGTGCAGGTCGTTTTATGAATGAAGCTGTCATCATTCCCTTGGTTCAGCTTTTACATGACACGTGTACTTCTGTCCAGGTATACTTCGTGTTTCGTTTATTATTCCCATTAACTATATTTATAGTTTGCTTTGATGAAGACAATTTTTGGTTATTGCTTGCATTTTTTTACCTCAGTTTACTCTGCCTATGTTTGGCTCATTTTTTGTAGGCGCTTATAAACACCTTTGTCAAAAAACTTTTTTTCAAAAAACTTTTTATTCATACATTTCGTAAGAACCAAAAGTACTACCCACTCCACCACTCATTACCCTTGTTTAAACACCTTACTAGACGTATCCTCAATCTAGTTGGTATTTCATGTTCTGATGGGATGAAATCATGGAATCTTTAAGATGTAGAATAAGTTGATGTGGGTTGGTTGATGAGAACTTCATGATCTTGTCATGGACTTGTGGTTCTTGAATTTGTTGGTGATCTCAGTGCAAATATTGCATGGTTTCTGAGGGAGCAAAAGATGGGACTATCAATATTTGCAATGTAGTGGATCATTGGGCGAAGTGTGAGTCTGATGTGGTCTGCAAGTGAGCAAAATCCCCACTGGCAGCAGCTTATAAGCACACACTTATTTAACTATGAAAATATTATTACCTGAGTCTGTAGGTTCATTTTTGTGCTAACCCCAAATCTCAGTTTATATCAGAATTAATATGATCAACATGAAATTCAAGTTACCTGGCTAGTACAGGGGTAAACTATCAAAACATTAACTGTGCTATGTCAATAATATCCGTTATATGTTTGTATTATGGAGCTCAGTCCAATCACTGATCTGTTGGTTGCCAGCTCTTCTGTAGCTTCTCCTGATTGATCAGTATAAAGAAATGATTTAACCATTCAACTGAGTGGTTAGGTATCATCTATTAAGAATATTGAACCATTCTTGTATGGGCGCTTCTTGCATTTCAAATTATTAGCCACTGATGCACGATAAGAGTGCATCATTATAGTGAGATTTGATAAGATGTATGCCTTATACTATTGAGTAATTCTATTTATTATTATTATGATGGATCATCGGTGATGTGTCAACTTATGTGGAATAATAAGATATGACAATTCAATTTTCATGAGAGGGAGGGAAATTGAACTATCATATACCATTATTTTACCAACTAGCCACATCACCGATGATTCATCATTATAATGATAAATAGCATTATTCTATACAATTAGACAACCGTATGTAGATGATCAAATTTTGTCGGCATGCATAGCCCTTGTTTGGGCTCCATTTTTTCTAAAATGCATTTTTTTCAACTCATTTTCAATTACACATTTTCCCATAAAATAATGTTACACGTAAATCTAAAACTTTTCTCTATTTTTTAACCACACATTCTCCAAAAAATACCATTCCAAAACACATTTTCCCCCATCTCATTTTAATGGGGCCAAAACAGTGGCATAATGAGTAGATAATGTATAAAGTAGATCTGCACATTAAATATCCTAAATGAATTTTCTGGGAGTTTATGGAATTTAAACAAGGACAGTCTAGAAATTACAAAATATAGCTGAAAGTAATCTAAAAACTGACGGTATATCACAATACAACTGTTTCTTCAAATCATTCCCACATAATATTAAAAATAAATGAAAATAAAAAAATCCATTTCTAAATTATGTCATATACTTCGCCTTAAAGGATCACTTCATTGCAGCTTTTCTGAACTATTTCTTTAAAACTATACATAACAAATATCTTGCAGGCACTGTTTGATTTCAGTATGTCCCATCTATATTTTGAAATGTATTCCCAATAGAGAACTTTGAGCCTCCAGTTGGGATGGAAGCCTGGGAGGGAACCACACTTCAATGTTTTTCAGTTGACGTAGATAACGTATTTATGAGGTTTCCTTTAGTTTGTTGCTTGACATATTCATTGATCTTTATCACATTCCCTTTTCTACAATGTTCATGGAAAAGCTCTGAATTTTAATAAAAATTTTTACCAATTTTGCTCCATTTTTTATCGTAATCTTTATTTTTGGTTTACTGAATATTCTTAATTAAACGTTGCTTTTCAGATTGCGGCATTGGGTGCTATCAGCAACATTGTGGTTGATTTTACTGTGCACAAGTCGACATTCATTCATTGTGGAGGTGTGAAACAGCTTGTTCGGCTATCAAAGTCAATGGATTCAACCATCAGGGTCAATGCCGTGTGGGCTTTAAAGAACCTGATGTTCCTTGTAAACAGCACGTGTAAAGAAGAAATTCTCTCAGAACTATTGCCATCTATGTTAATAAGCCTTATCCGTGGTAATTGTTATGCATATTATTGTAATAGAAACGCTGCACTCATATGATACTCTATTTACCATCTGCAACTTTGTTCTCTTTGCAGACCCTGAATCATCTGTCCAAGAGCAAGCTTTGGCTCTTGTTCGCAATCTCGTTGATGGTGACTCTGTTGAGTATGTCTTTTCTGAGGAGGGCCTTCTGCTGAATGCTATTGGAAGACAAATGCAGAGCTCTTCAAAAGTTGAAGTTCTGATTCAAGTAAGAAGTGATTTCTGATGTTCGGACTTGGGTCCCTGCTTAAAAAAACGTACTTTATTTGGGCAAAAGGACTGCTGTATTTAAAAGTTGGTTAACAGCCTGTAGTGCAGTATCTAATGACCTCAACTTTTACTCCGCAATAAATAAAATAATTTCATAATTAAATAGAGGAAAATGATTAAAAAGTAAATGAGCATTAAGTTCTTTCCATTTCTATGAAGCAAGGTAAAGTTGCTCCTCTTTGCCTTGCAAAGTATCCCTCGTCTTTTGAGCTTTATATAAAATTAAAACCCAAAGTATCTTCTTCTTTTACTCTCCACAAGGATGGGAAATCAAATAACTTCTAATCTTCCTCTCTGAAGGGAACTCATGGTCTCTAGTGTGCTATCGCCTCATTTTTACTTACAATTTTCAGTATCCTCTGTAAATTCTGAATTCATGAACTCAAGCGATCCCAGTTGTCAACAGAGTTTTAAATCTATAGATGAAGAGCATCCTCAGCTAATGCCATCACTTCCAATGACCAGAACCTCAAACTTAGTTTTGAGCATTACTCAAGGAAAGGCAACATATGTATGAAGGGATAGAAAGACTGTGCCTTCCATTTCATAGTGGGTTATGCTAATTCACACGAGACATCCGCTTCGGTGAATAGTTGGAGAAAAGCAAGCATCGTCATTTGCATTGATGAACAGTATTCGCCTTACACGATTGATTACAAATTAAATTGAAAGTTTTGAGGGCTGTAAGTTAGTGACTTCAGAATACTCTTTCGTGCATATCAAAATAGGAAAGTTTTGACCTTTTTCGTGTCAAATAATCTTTCTTTACATTTGTAAAAAGCAAATATATTGGTACTTCAGCCGTTTGCTGGTGCTTGGTTATTTGTAATAATATGCTTAGATATGCTAAATGACTTTAAAAAAATAAGGAAAAGAGGATCTTATGTCTCTCACACACTGATAATACAGAATCAGATGAAGTAAAAAGTGTAGGGCTTTCTACGTCACGTGGTTTATAGATTTAGATGTTTCAAACAACTTAGCACTTGCATGTTTTACTAGGGAATGTACGTCCTCAGCAATGTGGCTTCTGGGAATGAATTCCACAAGGAGGCGATCATGAACCAACTTTTTCCACAGGCAGGCAGCGATGCGCAAACAATTTTGATCAAGTTTCTGCAGAGTACTGACAGCCGATTACGAACAGCTTCTGTATGGGCTCTTGTAAATCTCACTTTGACAAGCAGTCCAGGTCCAAATAGTCGGGTTATAAAACTGCAGAAGTGTGGCATAGTTTCTCAACTAAAGAATATGACCAATGATCCTTGCCTGGACGTGAAGGTCATTATGATATTAACCTAGTTGGTATTTAAATCCAAAATGCTTATTAGCTAAATAGCTTTCTTCTCTTGCAGCTTCATGCAAGAACAGCTCTTGGACAATCAGTGATGTTCGGTGATAGTTCAATCGGATAATTTGTTTTCACATGACTGAGATTCTGATGCAAGATGATAGTGCTTGCGATTTTCCACGAGAGCATATCAGAACACTGGATGCCTCCATCAAGGTTTGGCGAGTTCATTACGGCTCAATTGTCCAGATAAGATTCTTTTTTTTTTTTTGAATGATCACTTTCCACAAAATCATGTGTGTACAATTCTTGGTAAATAGTTGCTTGGTGTGCGTTTTATTATAGTTGCTTCATTTTTAAGATTGAAGGTTACTAGAGCAAATTTATCAGAATGTCAATACTTCCTTTCCTGTACTTCTGAAAGGCAAGTAATCTTTCCTTATGCTTTTCACAAGTCAACTTAAGCTTCATCAACGTGTTCATTTTCAGATGTAATTGTTTGGATTTCTAATCTTTTTATTTTGGATCCATATTCTCTCTCTTCTATTAGTGGAGAGTTTGATGTTTTGTCTTTATTTTTCTGTTTCTTCAATGTACCAATTTCTTTCTTTTGTTTCTTGCCCTGTTCCAACATGCTCGTAATGGTTAAGAAATGCTTGTCCCAACCCACCTATTTTACTTGTAATTAGACTGGTAAAACCCGAGCAATGATATAATCAGGAGATGAGCCATATTATTTTGGAAGAATGTATTCTGAAATAGTAAATTGATGGAGAATGTGTGGTTCAAAAAAAAAAAAAATATTGATGTGGTGAAAAATATTATTTTATTGAAAAATGTGTGGTTGAAAATGAGTAGAAGAATGAGAATGAAAATTTTAATGTGTATCAAACCCCTGTTCGAGAGGGGTGAAATTCATTGATCCTCTTTGAGCAAAAGAAAAGAAAAAAAATGGAATTAGACTTTTTTAAGTAAAACGTAGTATAAATCAATCCCACATGATTTGAAGAAAAATATTTGCTATTTTCTAGGTTTATTTTAATTACCAGAATAATTTTAGAGGTACTGCTGGGTATTTTGCTTGTGATTTGACAGCGTATGCGTAAAACACCAAGAGTAATTTTCATGGAATTTCATTTTATTTTATTAATTCTATGAAGATGATCTCATGAAGACGAAGGTCCCCGTTTGTAGCGGTGGCCGGTGGGTGAGGACTCTTTACACTGCTTCCTTCAAGTTGACTTTCAGAAGCATCATCTCAAGTTTTCAAGAAAGAGGTTACTTCGTATTTTATCTAGAGTATGAACTCTATCTAGCTAAGGATGATGGGTGTTCGATTTTAAAATAAAATAAAAATTATTTTTTTCAAAGAAAAAGTTACTTAAAAAAATAAAATAAAAATTTATTATAAAAAGACAATGTTTTTAAAATTTAAGAAAAATCTTTTAATTTTTTAAATTGTGTGTTTGAGTCATATTATTTTCGAAGAATGTATTCTGAAATAGTAGATTGATGGAGAATGTGTGGTTGAAAAAGAAGGAAAAATTATTGATGTGATGGAAATATTATTTTATTGAAAAATGTATGGTTGAAAATGAGTAGAAAAGTGAGAATGAAAATTTTGAGTCACATTATTTTGGAAGAATGTATTCTACAATAGTAGATTGATAGAGAATGTGTGGTTAAAAAGAATGAAAAATTATTGACGTGATGTAAAATATTATTTTATTGAAAAATGTATGGTTGAAAATGAGTAGAAAAGTGAGAATGAAAATTTTAATGTGGACCAAACAGTGGCGTAATACAAAGTTGTCATTTTACCTCTTTTAAAATTAGTGAAAATGATGAAAAGAAATTTGGTGAGCATAGTGAAATGTTATGTGAAATTAGGTTTTTATGGTGAAATATTATATGAAATTGGGTAGTAATGGTGAAATAAAATCAAATTGGTGGCTGTGGGGATACTAAGGGTGTGTTCGGTAGAGATTAAAATCGGATTAAAATTGAGAAATTAATCGTTATTGTTGATTTTTATTAGACGAATGAGACCCAATAACGATTATATTTTCAATTTTAATTGAATTTAAATTCCTACCAAACAAGCCCTAAATATAAAGTTAGGTGGTCATGGTGAAACAAAATTAAATTTGATGATCATTATGACATTAGGTATAAAGTTCGATGGTCATTAGTAGATTTAACCCCCTTTTTTAATACATATTAGCATTGATATCTTGAACTAATTCTAGAATGTGTTCATACATCATTAAATAATAATTAAATATTTTTGACGTAAATATATGTCCAAATCTTAAATGTGTACCCACTTCATACATCACCAAAAGTAATTGGATGTTGAGATTTTAAAACTTGTCTTCACGTGTCTTCCTATGTGTTCTTCGATTCTAGTAATGTTATTTACCACCACTATTATTTAGTATTAGTTTAGGTGATAATTAAATATCATTAAATGATAAATTTATTTAACTGTAAAGTCAAAATATTTATTTAATTGCACATATTATTGGTGGTCACCTTAGCTGGTGTTCAAGCATCACATTGTTAGATAGCATTAATCTTTCGATTCAAACCTTGAGTTGACGAGGTGACATAATTTCACACCCCCACCTCCTCCACTTTTCTCCACGTGGCTTCACCTTATGATCTCACACTTGTGCATTGTTGTTTTTCGATTGGCCGTGACACCAAAACAAATCAACTGCAGGTCATGTCCTCGTAATAACACTATGGTGTTGTTAGTCTTACGATAAACTCTCTTAAATTTGTATTTGTTTGACGAGGACAACTTTCCTAGTATTGCTTTGGATAAAATTATAAGTAATTTTATGAGAAATATTAGTGAAAACTTTGAAATGTCTGAATATAATCCTGATAAAATTATGATCATAATTACCCTACACATTGGATAAAATTATAAGTAATTTTGAAATATTAGGAAAACTCTTCACATTGGAGTTGATTCATCAACTCGTTCAACGACGTTTTCATATTTTGCATATGGTAATCTATCACGAACTGAGCAAAAACATCGGTTAGAGAGTTTAACATTATAATTAACATATTTGTACAATTGTTGGGTTGATTTGAGTGTTGTCAAAATTTGAACTATTGATTTAAAAAATAAATTTTAAAATGGATGAATGTAATGTTTTCTTTGTGAGTTGTCAATCAAAATTGTACAAGTAGCGTGATTGTTAATATTATGTCAATGTCAACTTCTAAAACCTCCATCTGGCTAACAACGCAATCATTACGATTAATTGGCATCTTGGGCTTCATCTGCTCATTATATAGAGTGCAGAAGGCCTTGTACCTTCCTTCCGTACCTCGTAATCGAACATGTCCTTAAAGCTTTGCATGATATCATATCAGGTCTCAATGTGGTCATGCTTTTATTGTAAGAAATTGGACATCGAGCTCAATTTGTAGCAACGAGCCCTTATAAGCATTCTCTTTAGGAAAATAAACGTGGATGATGGCAAAGCTAGGATTCCCCTACTGATTTTAGTTTGATAATTAATATAACCTTTGTTCAAATCTCAAAACAATTAAACCTAAATACTGACTTCTTTAGAATGATAAAGTATTCCATTCTCTAATTTGGACAATCTTCCAATTTGGGATTCAATTTACCCTAGGGCGATACTCATCCAAATAAATTTCAATAGAAAAATAGATTTGATTAATGAGCATCCACTTCACATGAATGCAATGA
>CAIGRO010099814.1:0-18640 GCA_903798355.1 Fraxinus baroniana | reverse complement strand
CATGGTTATTCAATATCATTATTGAAATATTACAATGCATTTCAGCTTTATGAATATTCTTCAAATATTCCAATTGATCTTGCATATCCAAACAAACACCATAATTGGCTTTTACCCCATTTCATCCACTTTAGACTTAGTGTATATCATCCTTAGTATAAGGATTTTCTACTTTTTCACTTCATAGACATTCTTCTATGATTTATAAGGTATACATAATTTAACTTGCGAATTAGTTACCTCCCGCAGTTCCATAATTTGGAATAAAGTTATATCCACAAGTTTTGAACTTTACATATAAGTTCACAAACATTAATGTTAACCTCCACATTCTTGGGTTATACCTGAACTTAGAGTTCATCAACTTTTTTCATAGTTCAATAATGTTCATATCGAATGCTTCGTGAAAGTTTAAGTACTTTCAAAATCGTGGTTGTCAATTCACAATTTATTGAAATTGGATACAATGTACTTCAATTCAACTACAATTTGATCAAGATCATCAATTAGACCAATAATATTTTTCCAAGCACAAACCAACTTAATTGGTTCCATGCATGTAGTATAGTACAACAATGAAAAGGGTTAAACATCTTGATTCATAAGATTGCAACATATGAAATTTATCAAATATTCAAATTTGTGACATTTCACAAGACAGTATCATAGGGTACCAATTCACCATATATTCCACGGGTTGAAAAACTGTGTTTTCAAAAGACACAACTCTACAAAAGGACACACATGTTGGAATTAATCTCTATAAAGAGATACGCTCATTAGAAAATAACGGTATCAAAAAGTCATGTTGTTTCATATGAAAAGACACATTTTCATCTAAATTGATTTTAGAATATTTCATAATATTTTGTATTATTTTCCAATGATTCAAAGTAATTAAGTGGCTTACTTTTCATTACTAAATAATGATTCTCACTTAGCATAAAATCACATTTTGTCATACTCTTATGCAATTATAATTTTGCATAAATCTTCTCACTTAATTTCATCAAATTAATTGAGGCTATGAAATCAACCAACTTACCATGTCATTTTTCATATTCCAATAAAAAGAATAGTCATGAAATTTCATATACTTTCAACAAATAGTTGACATTCTTCCAACATTTATACATATATAATGGTATCCATTTCTGTTATTAAAATAGAAATTCATCACATTCCAAGTGAAGAAATGAATAGGAACGAATATGTTTATTCCAAACCTTTATACATCCATTGTATAAATTTATTCCATTTTAGTCAACATGTGTTGTAATTAGGAATATCAAAATCTCATGGAAGTCTGTGCATTTCCATATAATAAGGAATATTGCAATCTTATTATCAAAACATACACCATGTACTTCCAAATCCAATAGCAATCTCCATCACAAATGAAATATGTTCACCCACCATTATGTGACGAAAAATATTCTAGCATTTACATACTAAATATATGTTGCTCATATTTTAAACATAAAACAAATTATGACGTAATTGTCATTGTATACTTCAAAATGTGCAAATGAACCAATCACATATTTAAAGTCACAAAGCTTTAAACCATAACAAAAAATCAGAAATTGATTTATAAATTATGCATCTTTCCATCATGTAAACACCTATTTACGTGCAAGTCATTTAAAGGATACAACTTATAGTAAAAGACTAATCATTTCCATTAATTTCGATATGTATATAGTATATCATGAAGACATACATATTCATGCCTTCCATAGACGTAAGCACATAACCGCATGACATTTCATACAACGAAACAAATAAATTTATGATGCACAATTCCAAAGGGATCACACCATTTCATAAATAAATAAATTATCTTTAATGGAGAAAGATACATCTTTCGTCATACATATTCAACCAAAATAAATTATATAATTACAGAAATTTTGGCTTCAATTATTTGTGCACAAATTCAAGGTCACAATTGCATGATTTCGACTATTCAAAAGATTGATTCACGGTAATTTCATAATATAAAGCACATAGAAAATCCATCTTAAGATTTTTGGGGGATATTACACCGATAATGTGTATATTGTATTCACAAAAACATACCATTTATATGCGTGAAATCGAAACATAATTCGACTTACCAAAATAGTTGAAAAGACAACTTAATGATTTATCGAATTCCACTACGTGAATATGAACTCCTCACTTTCCATTTTTGAATGAAAGCATATCATTGAACCTTGCAATATAAACATATAAACAAGGTTAACAATATTCTGAAATCAAACATAAATGAAATCAAAAATGAGAAAGATAAAGAAAGAAGAGATGCAAGTGATGCGATTGACTGAGGTAAGTGTTGAACACTTTGTCCTTAAGATAAATTTGCCTCATATCGGTGCTAATGGTTTTTTTGGCAACCATCTCCCAAGATACAACGACTATGTTAAGTCATAGGAGCACTCCAAATGGCTTAGACCAATGAACTCGAACGGAATTTTCTTTTCATCGAACTTATGATTTTATGGAAAGAAATCACTTTTGATGAAGTGTTTTATGCAACATAACATGTAAAGAATGATATGAAATGATAAATACATGTCCAATAGGTTCTATATATAGAGGACGAGGGGTTGTGAATGAAGTGTCACGTCCCAAACTTAGTAACTCTTGCCAAATGTTGCACCATTCATTGTCGCTAGCCTGTTGCCAACACATCGCTGAGTGAAAATAATAGAGACTCTGTTGCTAACCTATCGCTAGCCTGTTGCTGGACTGTCGCTCGAGTGACAACCCAGTGATAAGCTAGCAACAACCTTAGTCAATTTTTCAGGTAGCTTTCTCTATTTTCTTCCCAATTTTGGACCTAATTTCTCATTCATTCGGAATTGATTTTGAGATTCCAATATACCAAGACGATCTACTCGACGAATAGAATAAGTTGGTCTATCTACTTTTATAATTTGACCATCGGATCAAATCCGAATATTTGACCAAAGTTGAAACGAAAGTCACTTTTCCAAGTTTTTAGTTTTGACACTCAACCAAATTTTCAATCTTTTAAACCAATTTCCAACAAGTCAAATAGTATCCAAAGAGAACATTGATAAGTTTTTCATATATTCATCTCTCTTGGAGGCAAAATTATATAGATACAGAGACAAATAATTTAGGAAACATATAAACTAATGACCTAATTAAGTAATTACAGGAAACACATCAATTACAATATCAATTAGGAAATTATGCAGATCTTTCCTATCATTAACAAAATCATACGATACACTAAGATCTTTCATAATTATGCACAAATCATTCTAATACTCTCCCTCAAGTTGGTGCATAGATATCTTGCATGCCCAACTTGTCCAGTGAGTTGAAAAACATTCTACTTGAAATTGCCTTGGTTAGGATATCAGCCAACTGGTCTTCAGATTTTACGAATGGAACTTCAATAATCCGAGCGCCTAACTTTTCTTAAATGAAGTATCTATCTATTTCTACATGTTTGGTGCGATCATGTTGTACGGGATTGTGGGCTATTGCAATTTCAGATTTGTTGCCACAATATAAAGGCATATCATTAGTAGATATAAAACCCAAGTCTTTCATTATAGCCTTCACCCATAATAATTCACATACACTTTGAGTCATTGCCCTATACTCAGCTTCAGCACTTGATCTAGATACAACCTTCTGTTTTTTTACTCCTCCAAGTAACTAAATTACCACCAACAAAGATGAAATAACATGTAGAAGAACGTCTGTCAATATTATTTCCTGCCCAATCAGAATCAAGCATAACCCTTAATATCTAAGTGATCATTCTTTGCAAACATAATCCCTTTCCCTGGAGCACTCTTCAAGTACTGTATAACTCGATTCACAGCATTCATATGTCTTTCACTGGGAGTGTGCATAAATTGACTGATGACACTAACGACATAGGCTATATCAGGTCTGGTATGAGATAAATAAATTAACCTACCTACAAGTCGTTGATATCTCTCTTTGTTGGCTAGAACATCACTGGGGTTTTCATGAAGCTTATGATTCTGTTCAATTGGAGTTTCAGTTGGTTTGCAATCTAACATTCCCATATCAGCTAATAGATCTAGAACATATTTCTTCTGGAACAGAAATATACCCTGATTTGACCAATGACCTCTATGCCAACAAAATACTTCAAATCTCCAAGCTCTTTCATAACAAATTATCTTGATAAATATTTCTTCAATTTTTCAATCTCAGAAATATCACTTCCAGTAAGTATCATATCATCCACATAAATAATTAAAGCAGTCACATTATCCATTTTGTGCTTTAGAAATAATGTGTGGTCTGAGTTGCTTTGTTTATACCCAAAGCTCCTCATTACAAGTGCAAATTTTCTAAACCAAGCTCAAGGAGATTGTTTTAAACTATACAACGCTCTTTTTAAACTTGCACACCATTCCTGTCTTTTCTGAAAGTCCTAGTGGAAGATCTATGTACACCTCTTCTTGAAGTCCCCGTGAAGAAAATCATTCTTCACATCATATTGCAACAATGGACAATTTTGATTAGCAGCCACAGAAAGTAGTAAACGTACAATATTAATCTTTGTCACAGGAGCAAATGTCTCATTGTAATCCACCCCATACTTTTGAGTGTATCCTATTGCAACCAATCTAGCCTTATACTTTTCTACCAAGTCATCAGCTTTATGTTTTATGGTGAAAATCCATCGACATCCAACAGTCTTCTTTCCTGGAGGCAAGGGTACCACATCCCAAGTGCTATTCTTTTGTAATGCTCTCATTTCTTCAGTCATAGCTTCGGTCCATTTGGTATTTGCTAATGCATCGTGCAACTGTCTTGGAATAGATACAACAGATATTTGACACGAGAATGATTCATATAACTTGGAAACTCTATGGGTTGACACATGATTGCTAATGGGGTACTTTCCTTTACTATTTAAATTTGCATCATACTGGGTTTTTGGTTTACCACGATTTATGTGAGTTGGTAATTGATATTTTGGTGGTTCAGATTCAAGTTCAAGTTCAGGTTCAGGTTCATGTGTAGTGTTTAAAAAATCACTATTTTTATCCAAAGTTTCATCAGGTTTAGAATGTACCTCATTTGTAGCCTCTGGAGTAGATTGAATGTGTTGTGGATAGAAAAGGTGACTATCTGTAGTACTATTAGCAATATTTGGACATATTGTTGAGCTATTTCCTTCTTCCAAAGAGTTCTTAATATATAGAGTATCATGTCTCTGATTACTAGTTAGAGATCTAGTATCAGTAAGCATATAATCATGGCTATTCTCTTCAAAAATACCATCCATTTCCCTCTGAAGAGGAGAGCTATCAGTAGAGAAATAGGCCAAATCCTCATTAAATGTCACATCCATAGTGATATACATCTTTTGGGTAGGCAGGTGATAACAACGGTATCATTTCTGATGAGAACCATATCCTACAAAAACACATTTGATAGCCCGAGGTGATAGTTTGCTACGTTGATGAGAGTGAATGTCGACATAAGCAACACATCCAAAGACTTTGAGAGGGAGATTAGAGACGTGGGGCATATTTTGTATCTTTGCAGCGAAGAACTGAAGAGGAGTTTGAAATGCAAGAACACTAGAAGGGACCCGATTGATGACATACATAGCAGATTACAAAACATCAACACACAAATATTTAGAAACATTCTTTTCAATTAATAAAGCTCGAGTAACCTCTAGAAGTTGGCAATTGCGTCGCTCGACAATACCATTCTGTTGTGGTGTATTAGTACATGATGTTTGATAGACTATGCCTTGTGATTGAAAGAAAACAACAAGCTCATTTGTGAGATATTCACCTCCATTGTCTGAACGTGGTACTTTGATAGTTATACCATAGTGCAAAATTGTTTAACAACTTTGTTTACATTACTCTTGTGCTTAAGTAGATAAATCCACGTAATCCGAGTGCAATCATCAATGAAGGTAATAAACCATCGCATACCACAAGAAGTAGAATGTTTTGAGGGACCTCATACATCCGAATGAATTAGAGTAAATGGCATTGATTCTTTATTATCAATTTTCGAAAATAATGCACGGTGACTTTTAGCTAAGATACAAGTCTCACAAGTAGAACATTTAAATTCTTTATTATAAGATTCAAACAAGGTTGGGAAAAGATGCTTCAAGCAGCCAAATGATGGATGTCCAAGACCTTGGTGCCATAACCAAATCAATTTTTCATTCTCCAGGACATGCTTACCGGTCTGATTTGCTGAAATATTTTGAGTAGTTTGTTGAAAGTACCACAAGTGCCCTTTCTTAAAACCACGTCCAATCTCCTCCTGAGTATGTAGGTCCTGAAAAATACAATGTGTTGGGAAAAAATGACAAGAATATGCAGTCATGAGTTTAGGCACAAACACCAAATCAGTTTTCAAAGTGGGAACTAGAAGAACATTGGACAACTTGATGTTGGGTGTAAGCTGGATGGTACCAATACCAGCAACAAAGATTATCTAACCATGGCAGCTCTGACAGAGTATTTTGAGCAATTTTTAGTGAATGTAGTGAATTTCTTAGGGTTATTAGTCATATGATCCGTTGTTCCAGTGTCACACAAGCAGAAGTAGAAGTATATAGAGCATAAACAAAGTTACCTGACTTGGCCTCATCTTCATTTTCAACAGTTGGAGTGGTAGCAAGTGATGCTCTACTTCCTTGTTTTTTTGTAATAAGTTCATTTGTCGAATCAAGTCGACCATGAAGCTTCCAACATTTGTCCACAATATGATTTTTACCATTACAATGAGTGCATTAACGCTCATCTTTAACCGAATTTGATCCACTAGAACCAGATTTGAAGAAGGGTTTTGGAGACTCATATAAGATGCCCTCCTTCCCTTTACGTGCAGCTAAGGCACTACCACTTGTAATTCCCCACTCCCCATAGTTTTTAAGCTAGTATCCTCCTCACAAATCTAGCATAAGTTTCTAGGACATCAGGAAGGGAATCTTAACGAAGCACATGGGCACGAGCTCCATCGAGATGAGAATCTAATCCTGCCAAAAAGATTTAAACATGGAGATTTGTGACAGTTGCTAAGTGAATGCAGAGGTCAATTTCATGCTTGATCTGAGGAGGGTTGATATCATCAAGTTCCTGCCATATGGTTTGTAATTTTTCATAGTAAACTTCAAAGGTACGACCTTCTTGTTTAATGTTGACAGATCTCCGTGTTAACTCATATATTCTGGAGGAAATGTTACTTACAGTATAGGTCTTCTCTACAGCATTCCAGATTACCGCTGTTGTAGGAAGACGATCAAAGAGAACTCTCACATGTTTCTCTATTGAATTGAGAAGCCATGTCTGAACGGTGCAGTTTTTCTCCTCCCAAGTTTCATAGGCTTCAACATTAGTTTTCTGAGGGGCCTTCTTTGTACCAGTAATATAGCCAAGTTTCTTCTTGCTGGCAATGGACATGCGAGCAATACGAACCCCAAGAATCATAGTTATTTCGACCAATCAGTTTTTCAGGTGCAATTCTGAAATTATTAGACGTATCACCAACCATTTTTGTGAGAAAATATAAGGGTAGCAGCGGAAGTATTGATTTAGGAGAGGGTAGCCGTGG
Organism: Fraxinus baroniana; assembly: GCA_903798355.1. Taxonomy (NCBI): domain Eukaryota; kingdom Viridiplantae; phylum Streptophyta; class Magnoliopsida; order Lamiales; family Oleaceae; genus Fraxinus; species Fraxinus baroniana. The sequence continues at coordinate 11,023 of CAIGRO010099814.1, read as the reverse complement.
AGATATTGTAGTTCACAATTTCAGAAGCAAGTATATTAACTATGTTTTCTCTGATACCATGATAAACATAGCAGTAGTGGAGCAGTTCTTCATATATTCATCTCTCTTGGAGGCAAAATTATATAGGTACAGAGACAACTAATTTAGGAAACATATAAACTAATTGACCTAATTAAGTAATTACAGGAAACACACCAATTACAATATCAATTAGGAAATTCTGCAGATCTTTCCTATCATTAACAAAATCATACGATACACTAAGATGTTCCATAACTATGCACAAATCATTCTAAAAAACATGATATAATTCTTGACTCATATGTAATGTTTATCTAAGATCAATAGTTATATTTTATAGAGAATAGTTAGGTTGGTCTCCGTCTTACCTTTGATAGTGGCGGATAGTTATGTCTTACAATTGTATATCAAGGTCAAACTATTTCTAATTGGCTAAATTAAGTGGGTTGGGTTCAGAGTTTCTCGCCACTTGTGTGTGAGAGAACTGCATTAACCATACTTCGGTTAGTATACATTCTCTTGAGGTTGGCCATTATTGTGGCATGAACTCGATCTCTTGAGGTTAGCCATCTCCTATAAGATGAGGGACGAGCCCAATCTTTTGCGCTAGGTTGCTTCTTGAATTGGTTCACTCGCTGAGTTTAACCTTTTATCACGATAGTGTGATCAATCTTAAAATGTTACGTCATTCTAGCAAACAATTATAATGCAAAGTAAAAAGAATTCAAGAGATGTAGGGTTGATTTTATAATGTTAACGGTAAGAGATATAGAGTTGAGTTTATAATGGTCGTGCCTCAAATATAGAGTGTCCTCCTCCACATATACGAGATCAAACAAGATTGAAGTAATAAAGATAGATAGATAGATAGGTAGAATGAACATATATTCGTAGGACGATTAATGCACGTAGAATTGTTCTCAATAATCAGCATGTGAAAATTTTATACACTATTTGTATAGTGTGTATCATGCTTATAGGATGAGACGATTTACTCAAACTTGATGTCAATTACATGAAAGCTTACTATCAAGCTACAGCAATTGAAAATGACTATTCATGAAGAAGTAGACAACTCCAATTACTCGTACTACATAGAATATTAAGAAAAACTTATTTTTTGATTAATTATCTACAACATCCTACACGTTTAACAAAATATTCAAACTTCAACCTAATAGCCATATATACTTCTTAGTCAAAAGACAAGAATCCAAACACAGCTACTTGAAAAGTATGTGATTGGTTCTTATTACTCTTCAACTATAGATATGTTGATTTGTGAGTACTGATCACTTAATTCGCATGACACTTGGATATCGGACTAGTGGATTTGGAGAAGATTGTGGATCTTAGATTAAATCTAATGGTTGGATCTAATCTCGTGGTCACTTTTTCCTCTAGTATTGTCTCTCCCACCTCTCTTTCTAGTACATTGGTTTGGTTTAAATTTTGAATGCAAATTGTCTTGATTATCTACTATAGGAAGGATCTTTCTTGGTATCATTTGGACTTGGAAAAACAAGAGAAATATATGAAGAAACCAAGTGGGAGAGTAGGGATGGCAAAAAAATCCGCCCCGCCCCGCCTCGGCCCGAATGGGGCGAAAAAAACCCTCCCCGACGGGTTGGTGGGGGTGGGGCGGGAGAGGGTGCCCCGAACCCGCCCCGTGAAGAATTAAAAAAATTAAAAATTAAGAAAAAAATTAATTAACAAGAAATTTTGTAAAAAAATAAATTAAAAAATAATTAAACGGGGCAGGAAATGGGGCTCGAGCCCGAACCCGCCTCGCCCCGTCTAAGATGGGGCGGGGTGGGAGAGTGGCGGGGTGGGGCGAGGGTGCCCCGTCCCGTTGCCATCTCTATGGGAGAGTTTTGTTTCTAAGGTGAAAATTCTGTCACCTTGGGCGGGTTTTTCTTGATAAATTTAGAATGACAGTGTTTTGATTCAGCGTGGTACAAATGTGAGTTCAACATCAAAGACTTCATTGGTGGCGGTGTTAAAGAATCTTTGGGTGGATTTTTTTTGGACTTTTTGAGAGATATTATTCCGTATTATGGTTTGTAATAACTTATTGTAATTTACTACTATCTCTACATGATTATTGAAAAATTGCCTACTCAGCCAACTAGTTACTAGACTAAAACGTGTTTGACAACCTTCATGTGATTCATGAAAGTTGCTTTCCAATCAAAATCAACTGGTCGTGTAGAACGTTTTACATACGTCTTCTGACAAAAAAAGTTGCTCATAATTAAATACTTTGTACCTACTTTTCAAAACAAAAACAATCATAATTTTCGTATTACAATACATCGAGAGGAAAAAAGTGGAAATATTTTGACTATGTTATCATTTGCAAGGTCAATCAAACTCTGGTATATATAAAAGAAATAACTAAAATAGAAAGATTCATTGATAAATATTTATATTTTTATTAAGATAATATTTCATCTTGCACTTAAAACCCATTTCTTAATTGCTTTTTTGGAGTGCATGTTTATTTTTTTTAAAAATAAAATATTACTTTTATGCACAATAAAAATGACATGGATTGGGGGTCGCCATGAAATGTTTTGTCAACAACATTGTCAAATTTTTTGGTACAAGTAGCATGGTTGATAAATCTAATAGTATGTCAATGCTGGGAAGCTGCTAATAAGAAGACAGAAGACTCGGTTCATGTTGGACCGACTCAGTTCAAAATACTTACTTTAATTAATTTATCTATATAAAAAAACTAAGTTATATATAAAATTCTGGTTAATAAAAGTTGAAAATGGAGTAGTTACTTATTTGAAAATATTATCTTTTTACTTAATTTGAAAATATTATGTATTTACTTATTAATAAGAGAAAAGGTAACTCATCATTGTATAGACAACTGCATGTGCCAAGAAACACGAGGATGACAAGACGTAGATATGTTGAGACATAATTTTTTTCTTGAATTATTCTTCTTGTACATAGGGGGCGCTATAATGGACACATAGTGTCCATCTACCCTCTCCAATAGGGGGGCATCATGTGTCCATTATGGTACCCCCTATGTACTTGTAGCACTTCTCTTTTTTCCCTTTCTTTTTTTGAAAAAATAGGTTTAAATTTTACATTTATTTGTTATATCTTTATTTTTAGGGAGAATAGCAATCACGATACCAAACTTTTTATTTTATTGCAAATTAGATTCAAACTTTTCATTTGTATCACTCATGGTACCAAAATTTCAAAATTCGCACATGAATTCCAAATGGATAAAAACCATTAATTCATCTATTAGTTGATTAAAAGTCAGTGCCAGACCAAATTTTGACTAATTTTTAAAGGGTAAAAGAGTATATTTATATTTTTCATATAAAAAGAATTAAAATACTTTAACAAAAAAAGAAAAAAAAAATGAAAATTAACGGTAATAGATGGATTGATGAATGATTGGACAATTAGCATCTCCTCCTTGAAGAGCGTATGTTTAGTACACAATTATCATATGAATACAACGTATTAACACCTATATTTTGTAATGAGTTAGGCTACACTTACAGTCTTTTTACACAGTTTGGGACACAGCCCCACATTTTTGTAGGGCCTACTCCTTGTGAGTGGGCTGTGTACAAAGGCTGTACAAATAGCATTATTCATGTAATAGTATTCAAGGGTGCTTATTTTATGTAAAAATGTGGGGCTCACTCCATATGAGTAGGTTGTGTACAAAGGCTGTACAAATAGCAGTATTCATGTAATAGTATTCAAGGGTGCTTTTTTTATGTCCTTTTGGCAGCATTGTGATAAGTTTGATTCTCAATTTCCTAATAATACTATACCATAATGGACTTTCACGTGCTAAAAATGGCATACATAGAATGGTATATATTACCCCAACCCTCAAAAGAGTATTCCTTAATATTTGACTTTTTTTCCCAACATGGGACGATACCAATGCGTGTTGGCAAAAGACAAAACTCCTAGAAATATAATCAGCATGTTCTAAGAATATGCTGCTGCCATCCTTTCTTCAAAATGTTCCTAAAGTTAGATGATTAGACCACACTAGAGCTTATGAATCCCTTCAACTTAGTTTTCTTGATTTGACCACCCCCAACCCCCCACGAGGTTTAGCTTAGGATGGTGTCAAAGTTTCAGTACAACAATGTCTAAAGTATTGGAAAAAGATTTCATTGCAAGAGTGTATAATCATGTGCGATGCATAAGTTCTTTTACACAAGATAGAATATAGATAGATTGATTCGATCATTCAATAAATTTTTTAATAGATTTCATGAAATATCGCTGATGGATGTTCACAACACTTTCTTTATTCATTAGATTCCTTTCATCATATTTTTTTTTTAAAAATAATAAATAAGAAGTGCGAAAAAGTATTTTTTTTCTTATTTCAAAACATGAAAACAAAATATTTTGATATATTAAAATGTGATGTATCAAATAAAAATTTTGATGTCAATATAACCACATTTAAGTAAATGCCATATTCCATACATAATTATAATTTAGTCCCGTTTGACCCCATTATCTAAAAAGTCATTTTTTTTTCTCAAACTCATTTTTAATTATACATCCTTCCAATATATTAATTTTGCACGTAAACATAAATTTCTTTAATCACACATTCTCCAAAAAATCATTATTATAAAACTCATTTTTAAGAAAAATAGGTCCCAAACACACTCTTAATTAAGATAACAAGAAATTCACGATTTGTTATTAACCATCAAAAGCATACATTAAAATGATTTAAGTATGATGCACCTAATTCAAGTAAATAAGATCAATTTCATCCATTGATTATTTTGTAAGGCATGAGCATGCTTGAAATGGGGTAGGCACAACACAGTGGGATTGCGGTAAATTTTCAAGCTTGATTTTGGATGATATAGGATGGATAATGTCATGAACTGTAGTTTTTGGATAAAGTAGTAGTAATACCCTATATCAGTTGGTATTAGACTTGGAGGTTCCGTGTTCGAGATGATGTCGGAGCATTCCCCTGGAGTAGATGGAAAGAATATACACCTGAAACAGGGATAGGCGGGCTTGTGGTGAATTCTTGAGCTTGATGCATTGCACTAGTGCCATGAGGCATGAGCTATAGTTTGGAACGCTCATTGGTACTCTAAATATTTACTTAGTCCAGACCCATACCTAACAAATTAATACGTCAGAGCCAGACAGACAATATTTGTTATATACTCAGCTTTCTTAGAAAATGAATGTATGCATAAATATTCAACCTCCAGATACACTTGAGAAGTGTGACAAAAAGCTAATAAAAGTTGTTAGAGTCCATGAAATGTGCAATGAAAAGGTGGATAAAAGTCATCAATGAAATATGTGGATAAAATTGAACTTTGATCAGATTTTTAGCAAACGAAAGTTTTATCAAACAAGCACTTAAAATTCTCATATATTTATATCATCATTCCTCTTTTCACAACTCCAACTTAGGTATGTGGGGCAAGTGGAAGTTTCCCACACTTTTTTGTTGCATGGCTACCGGTCGAGGAGGAAGAAGCAGGTCGATGAATGAGGAAGCGAATTTTGACTGTGACTATTGTAACTCATATCGCCCTATGCAGAATACAGACATTTATTTAACTAATGGTCAGTGATCTCATTCAAATACTCCCACAGGTTCCAAATTGTATATAGATGAGAACATTGGACTCATAAACATATAATTTTAGTACATTGCTTCAACCAAATTACAAAAACTAGCCAATCTTGATAAGTCTAGACCCCAAGCCCCTGCTCTGGTTTTCTAAATTCCCATAATTCATCTGTATTCCAAGAAGTACTTGTCAAGTCCTCACTAAACAAATCAAACTCTGACACCTGGAATTCTGACATGGAAGTATCCTCGGACCCAAATGCTGACATCATGTCATAACTTGTAATGTCCACGTTGTGACAATCATTTTGAACCGAGTGTTCATAGGCGATATTGTCACAAATTTGTTCAGGAATGCCTAAATTTTCTGCATTTTCGGGCAGCATAAAATTTCCCACGGAATCTAAGGAATCCCAGTTTAGATTACTCCGGGTGCTTGATTTTTCCCTGTGCAGATCAGATGTATTCACATGGTTGCTCGATTTTGGACATGGCGACGTCAAGGGGGGCCTGTTTGTTGAAGGGGGTGTGGAATTTTGATTGTCGATGGAAGGAGAGAACATTCGTGAAGGATTTTGTTCCATTTTTTCTAGCAATCTTGGCATCCAAAATCGTCGAATTGCTTCCACAAACTTGTAGCTATTTGAGTCGACCTTAAGTTGTCTTGCCTGTTTTTTTACCCTTGTTCTCCAGTAATTCTTGATTTCATTATCTGTTCTTCCAGGTAAACAGTATGCAATTTTTGACCACCTGCAATCAGACAATGTTACAACAAAGATCTCAAATTAAAATTATCTTCAAAAAATTACTAATGATCATTTTACATGTTTGGTTAGACAGTGCAGGAAAATATTAAGAAGGAATAACAAAACTAAAATCTTGTTCATTATATTGTCTAGTAGTGCGTGCACAGAACGCACCTGTTCCCCCACTTGGAATGAAGTTCGAGAATCAGGAGTTGCTCTTGTGGGGTGAGGTCTCCACGCTTAATGTCAGGCTTCAAGTAATTCAACCACCTTAATCTGCAACTTTTCCCTGTTCTCTTAAGACCTGCAAACCAAAAGGTATACAAGTTAATTAGGAACACTACAAAACAAGTAATTACGAAAAAAAATCTTGAAGTTTGTGAGCCCTCGAAAAATCATTTTACCAGCACGTTTAGCCAGGGAATTCCAACGGCCATCACCATTACAACTTATATAACGAATAAGCAGATTATCTTCCTCAAGAGTCCAGGGCCCTCTTCTCAGTTCAATAGATGGCTCTTCATATAAATTGCTTAAGCTTTTAAATAGTGTCCTATTTTCACTCATGATCATGCAATGGAAAACAGGATTATAAGAAGGGAGAATTTTGTTAGGCGTTTAAGGTCGAGTATGAGAAATTAATTAAAACCCAATAAGTGATTTTATAGTCTAAAAGAATTGAGGACAGAAGAGGCCCCCACGCAGAGAGTTTCTCCACATGATAACAACTTTTTTTTTCTTGATAACAACTACCATATAGAATTTTCTTAGTCAAGAGTGTGCAATGAAATAGTGAGTAGGTACAGAGTAATACTCTTTGTGTGAGCATCTAAGTCTGCGGAATCTCACTATTCACTCACCCCCACCCTACGTTGGGGATACCAAAAATAGTAAGATATTTATACGATATAAAGCTTAATCATATTGTACACTTGAGATCCCTCGGTTAGGACCTTTATTTTCGTGAATATATTCGATACTCCAAATATTTATTAGATCACCCTAATAATTTAGGGAACTAGTTTTGAAGGTTTGAGAGGAGCAAGAAAAATGTTGAATTCTCTCTTCTTCATAAAGTTCAAATAAGTAGGGACAAGTTTAGAATTTTCACAATGAAGGTGAACTAATTTAAGTTTTTGGGTTTGCTTTAGGTGTTTTCAATTTTATTGTTTGTTGTTGCTGTCATGAAAAGGGATTGTGGTGCATTTCGTATACCCAAGAAATATTTAGAATTTTTTGTGATTTCCACGAAGTTGCGATTCTAGGTTTTTGTTCCAAAGGATTTGGCGTCAATATCTCGACAAGTCAAGATCAATGTAAATATTATAAAGATAACTCGATTCACTACAAAAAAATCCTAGAGATATTAATTGCTTTAGTATACTCATACATTAAAAGTCGTAGCTGACATTTCAGCTAAAAGATCAAATAAATTAATTTGAAATATGCTTCAAGAACTCGTTGACTGACCACAAAAATCAATGGAGGGATTCAATTTGGCTATTGCTCCAATTGTAAAAATCCCATTTCGTAGCTAACATTTCAACTAAAAGATCCAATAAATTAATTTGAAATATAGTTCAATAACTCGTTGTTTGACCACAAAAATCAATGAAGGAATTCAATTTGGTTATTACTCCAATTGTAAAAATCCCATGCATCGATACAAGTGTTAGCCATGCATGTTGCAATTGATCTAATCACAAAGATGGGCTAAAGGAAAGTACGAGGAATTGCCTACCGAAAAGGAAATTCCTGAAAGTGTCATTTTACAGCGATTCCTTGTTCTTCGTTTTCATGGAATTTTTACGCAAGAAACGTGCTTGACTAGCTAACACGACTATATAATTCCACGTTTTAATTTGTTCCGTCAAGTGCGTAAGGCGGCAACCATATGGTGGGTCTAAAATTCGACGAATCTAATATTATATTTGAAGATAATTATCTAATTGTCTTATTCTTTTTATGCTCTACGGTTGATATATTTAATAGGAATAAATATATTTCACATCACAACTCAATGTAGGGTTATTATTTGAATATTATTTTTGGAAGAATGTGTGGTTAAAAATTAGAAAAATAAAATAAAATTGGTATATGTGTAGAATATTTTATGAAGTGAATATGTGGTTGAAAATGATCATTTAGCAAATCATAAATTAAATTAATGAGCGTCAAACAAGCAAATGATATGCTTCGATTTGGTTCAGTCCAATTTGATTCTTTTTTGTTGATGACTAAAAATGAGGCGACAAATTTAACTCAATTTAAGATGAGTTTAATAGGGTAATTGTTTATACGTTGTAAAAAGAAAAAAGTTGTATTTTTTGAAAGTGTATTACTGATAATGGGAGAGTTCGTCCTCCAATGGAGGATCATCGCTCTTATTTATAGGTCTTATAACCAAGAGTTAGCCGTCCTATGTCACATCAAGCTACATTGTCCACATCGATTCATGCGCCACCGCCCTGATTGAAGAAATTTCATTGGTCGTTGAATTTGGTCCGTCGAGTTATCATTTCACTTGGGGCATAATTGCAACTTAGATAACATGATTACATGTTGCTTAGGTAATCGTTACTTCATCTTGATTGAATGTTGGTGAGGTACTACCTATCTTGTTTGAAGTGTTTGTGGGTAAGATGTTGTCATTTTCATTAGTTGGGCGATGATTATGTTCTTCGAATGCAGCTTCTACCCTACCTAGCAGTGTGTTCACTGGCTGACCTTCTCCAATGATTCAAAGAGGTGAGTACGTGATTGTACACGAGGTCAGAACCCCCCTCCCCCACCCACCAAACACTTTTTTATCTTTCATAAACAATTGTGAAATTCAAGTTGTGGTTTTAATTTTTTTATTGCACTTCCATTAATTTTATTTTGACTCTACAGAATTGTGAATTAATCTGAATAATTTATGCAAAGAAAAAATAATTTTGGAACCAAAATGATGAATTCAATTATGTAACTCGAACCGAGACCAGAACCAAAATCTCTTGATTAGTAGCTCGAAAACTCAAAAATTATTAAACTTTCACTGGAACCAAACTTAAATCGAATTAATTAGTTCAGACCAACTCGACCCTTCTCGAACAATTTCAGAGAAAATGTTACCTTTAACTCTACATCATCATCAAGTTAAGCTGTCAAATAGTTCCATTAAGTATTTCAACTTTTCTATTACATCAGATATCTCAAGGGTGAGTATATCTTATTCTTTTCAAATGGCTAAAAGAAATATTAATTCACCTGTTTATGATTCACATATTCACCATCACACACACACACACACACACAAATGCATTCTCTCCTAGAAGATGTGCGTCAAACACGCTCTTTAGTTTAGTTTGAGAAGAGTTATTTTCTCGTTTGAAATTGAACTATACCAGTTTTAATTCTATTTAAAATTCTTATGAAATAGATTTTAAATTTTGAAACTCGTTTATTTACATTTAGTTTACTCTGAGTTTGAAGTTATTTCTTGTTTAAAATTAAATGTATGATTAAAAATGAATTTGAAGAATAATAATTTTTTTAAAAAATGAGGGACAAACATGGGCTTATAAGTGTCTTTGACCACTTTGTGACAATATGAGTTAGGTGTTTGCATAAAGAAGTGTAAATGGATATGACTATTGTGTTTCAATCGAGCATTGATGTGTCCTAGCTAGACTGTTGAATAGATGTTTATGCTTTGTTCCAATACGATCGTAGGATTAGTTACCTTACCAAATGGAGTACATGTTTTGCTTGACCGTGGCCAATGGATTTTAAGAGTGATGATACTTGAAATAATATTGCTTTGTGCGATTTTAATTTCAGATAGCAGTTTCTCACATTTAGTAGAATGGATGAAAACTAATAGTTATATTCTACAACCTTGGATCGGCTTGATTGTGATTTAACTATTAAAACTAAATTATATAAACCAAACTAGGTCTCTTCAAAAGCTTCATAAAAAGTATTGGACTTAATTGCTCTAGTGATGAAAGTTCAGATACCTTTCTGCTTTAGATATTAGGACAAAGAAAAGCAAACCTGGGCATCTCAATTGCCCTAGCCGACGCCGTTAATCACTGAGAAAAAAAGATTATTTTTTCTTGCTTCTATAAAAAGTCAGTCCAATTCTAAATTCAAATTTTGATTTCTTGGTGTCCACTTACTTGTGCAGTCAGTACTTTCAAAAATATCAAAGAAGGGTTGAGATAAAAAATTTGGAAGTTAGAATTATCACACTTGGAAGGGTATCTAAACCTCTATACAAGTTAGAATAGTATTAACAATTGTGGGTCCTTTGCCTTCTTTTTTAGTCTTATCGCATTAGTGTGCGAATTGTACAATTGAATTTTAAAATAATAAAATTTAATACTATTGGAAAATGCCAAAAGAAAAGAGCTTAGTCAAATCTTGGATAGTAGATTTTTTCGTAGAAATTTGGGTATCTATAATTTCTACGAACTATTTTTTCCGATAGAATTTTGTATTTATCTTTAAATTCCCATTACTTCGTAGTTTCTTGAAGACGTTAAATTTTCTCAAGTTTATCCATCTAGTGCTAATTAAAGTAGCCATAGATAACTTAGAACATGACAACTTCATGTGGGGGCCTGCCGAAGGTTGAAATGTGCAA
>CAIGRO010099800.1:0-19583 GCA_903798355.1 Fraxinus baroniana | reverse complement strand
CACTTAAAACAATAAAATTCTACTGGCTTGTTGACCCATTAATTAATTCCGAAAAGAATTAAAAAGAAATTATTTATTTAGAATCAATAAAGACCTTTTAAATATAACGCGTGAGGCATGGCTCGAACCCCTGACCTCCCACACAAATTCCACACTTTTTACCAGTTGAACACTTCACCTTAATTAATTATTTCTTTCACATATTATATTTATTGTATAAATATATAACAGTTTGCACTAATATGAATGCAAGCACAAGGATTATTTGAATTTTAAATCACAGATGCAATTCCTCAAACATCTTTTCGTACATTCGGTTTTGTTTATTTGATATTATTGCATAAGAATTCAATTGTAAGATACTGAAATATATTATATACCCATGTTTGGTGGAAATAAAATAATGATTTTGATTTAAGTTAAGTCAATAATTAATTTTAATTTTACATTTCATGGGATCCACAATTTTTGAGTCATACATTTCATCAGTTTTTATCAAAATTTACTAAAAAATTGATTTTAATCTCCACCAAATAGGGAATGTATGTTTATTTGTCACATTCCATATTTTTTGGTTGTGGTTATTTATGCTCATGTATAATTTCAAAAATAATTAAAAAGATATTATTTATTTAGAATCAACAAAGCCCAAGAGCCCAAGGCCCAATCAAAGACCTTTTAAATATAATGCGTGAGGCGTGGATCGAACCCCTGACCTCCCACACAAATTCCACACTTTTTACCAATTGGGCACTTCACCTTAATTAATTATTTCTTTCACATATTATATTTATTGTATAAATATATAACAGTTTGCACTAATGTGAATGCAAGCACAAGGATTATTTGAATTTTAAATCAGAGATGCAATTCCTCAAACATCTTTTCGTACATTCGGTTTTGTTTATTTGATATTATTGCATAAAAATTCAATTGTAAGATACTGAAATATATTATATACCCATGTTTGGTGGAAATAAAATAATGATTTTGATTTAAGTTAAGTCAATAATTAATTTTAATTTTACATTTCATGGGATCCACAATTTTTGAGCCATATATTTCATCAGTTTTATCAAAATTTACTAAAAAATTGATTTTAATCTCCACCAAATAGGGAATGTATGTTTATTTGTCACATTCCATATTTTTTGGTTGTGGTTATTTATGCTCATGTGTTCATAACGTGTTATTCGTTACAAATTTAATAAGCATTTTGAAATTCGGCAAAATTCTAATTAATTTAACGTAAAAATTATCATTGTATGTAAAACTGGGATCGGGAGGCATTCCGAGCTAAAATGAGGACTTTGAGATAAATTGGAGAAAATTTGGGACTAACTGAATTGCACGGGATTGATATGAAGTGTCAAGAAAGCAATGGGAAGAATATCACAAGTTTTGGAAGTGAAATTTAATTTATAAAAAGTGTGGCGACTAATTTGCACACATTCAAAACTTGAATGGGACCAACACGGAAACTTTTGAAAGTTACGAAATCAACGTCGAAGATTTGGATAAAAGGATCAAAATCGTATGAAAACTTGAAGCGATGACCAAGGTATAAAAAATAATAGTTAAAGGGGTAATCGCGGTTGCAAAGCGTGGTCCACCCACGATCTAGTCACAATACCTTTTAACCGAAGTTTGCATGATGCTATATGATTGCGGTTTTCAACCAAAGGATTTTTAGGGTTCTACTTATTTTATTTGAAGTGTTATTTTGTCTTTATCGATATACAATTTTCAAGGCAATTTGAGCACTATATAATTTTAGTGTTTTTACATGAAGAATACAAAATTTTTATGCAAGATATTCATCTTTTTTTTTTTTTTTTTGTTCTTTGCTTTTCCTTTATTTAAATCCAAAGTGAAACCCTACATATTCACTCAATAAAATATTCTACACACAAATCAATAACATTACTTTAATTTTCAACCACACATTCTCCAAAAAATACTATTCATTACATATAAAAACAAAGATTTTGGGTAGAAGGTAAGGTACACTCGTACAAATTTTGTAGTCATTAATTGAATTATACGATGATTGAATACTTTCAATCAAGACTTACACCCATTCACATAGAGATATACCCCTTGTTTGAGCTCCATTATTTGAAAAAAAAAATGATTTTGGAATAATGTTTTGTTAAAAAATAAAGAGAATTTTGGGTTTATGTGTAATATTATTTTATTGAGAAAATGTGTTGTTGATAAGAACGTATAGAAAAATGAATTAAAATTTGATGGGCCAGACATCGGCATAATGAGTTGACTTTTGAGCAAGATTAGTTTTAACTCGAGAAAAGTAAACCCCATTAATTTAGAAAAATTTGACTGAGTACACGTAATTGATAGTTGTTGAAATTTGATAACTGAATTAGGGGGATAGTTATGTGATACTCTTGAATCGTAACATCTTTCACAGGTAAAATCCTAAAATTCATGTTCGGACCTTTAATTTTTTTCATAAAGTTATCAAATTTAGGAGCTTGATTAAAATCACCTACAATTGTTTTTGCTGGAAGAGAAGTTACACACAATTAAGCCACTGTTTGAAACCCATTTTGAGGATATTAAAAATTTTAGAATAGTGATTGATGTAAGAATGTGTGGTGGAAATGTGATGAACTTTTTTTGATTTGTGTGTAATATTATTTTATTAGGAGAATGTGTGATGGAAATGAAAAATGAGAATCAGAATGAGAAATCAATGAGTGTCAAACGGGGACTAAATTGATAATTAGATAGATGATCCGAACTTTTGAATTTATTTTACAACTTGTCCATCACACAATTGCGACTATCACCACAAGGTGCCCCATAGCTTTCAGGGGCTGTAGTTACCTTCCCACCACATCATCCTTAGATAGTCGTCAAATACTCTCTCCCAACCAATCCCCCACTAGTAAAGGGGCGCCAATTTTTATTGCTCAAACTTGATCCTATCATCGAAAAATCAGGATAACAAACTATAAAAAAGCCATTTAAATAAGACTGCACTAATAATTATAAAAAGCCATTTTATAATAAGTCCTTGTTTGGTATGAATTAAAATCAAATTTTCAGTAGATTTTGATAAATTTTGATGAAATATATGGTTAAAAAATCGTGAAACCCATAAAGTACGTTGTTGAAATAAATGGTTGATTTTGACTTATATTAAAATGTAAGTATATAACAGGAGCTAAGCCTGCATTCAGTATAAAAAGCCATTTAAATTTACCGATATGATTTTTTTATACTAAAGATTTAAATAAATAATAGTATAAGTTAAGGTGTGTTTCAGCCACATTATTTTGGAAGAATGTATTCTGGAATAGTAGATTGATAGAGAATGTGTGGTTGAAAAATAAATAAAAGTTATTGATGTGATGAGAAATATTATTTTATTAAAAAAATTTTAGTTCAAAATGAGTAGAAAAATGAGAATAAAAATTTGAATGTATAGCTAACAGCTGTTTAATCTAACAAAGAAATAAATAAATTACTTTCTCAAATTTCCATTTCTCAGCAACCCGACACAGAAATACTAGCAAATGGGCCTTACAATTTGAATATTTATGGGCCCTCAAGAAAATTAATTCATGGGCTTGAAGCCTTTAGGGCATGAAGCTAATCCATTTTTGTGCTCACGGCAGACTATAAAACAATCGATCTGCTTGGAGCTGAACTTAGGGTTTTGCTGTTGTTCAGCCGTCGACTCTCAGTACTTTCCTCGCTAACGTTTGAGATGGTACTCTCTCTATCCATACGCACAGAATACGCGAGAAACGGATTGACTGTTAAATTTTCTTCATGTTTTGATTTTGTAGATTTTATGTATTTGGATCGTTGTTATATTATTTGTGTTTGTGTGTTGGGGAATGTGTAAAATAAGATCGATTTTAATTTATCTAAAATATGAAGAATTTTTGCGAAATTTGGCGATTATATTGCTTCCTTTTGGTGAACTGTTTATGTAGTATTTTTTATTATTATTGAAATTTCTAAATGTTATTTGCTTCGTTTAACACTTGAATATGTTTAACACTTGAATATTTTGGAGACTTGAATTATTAGAAACGGATTCACGGAAATGTTGTTGTATATTGTTGAATAACTAAAATAATTAGAACATGGAAGCCAGTAAGTTGCATCTAAAACAATTTTTCATCTTTTTCTTGGTTTGCATTTCAATCTGTTGATGTTAAAATGATTGCTTTAGTAGTTAGCTAATAAATCATTGATTTGTAACCTTTTTATGTACGTGGTCATATGATGGAATTTCAGTATATGTCAACTTTTACAGAGCTTGTAGGAGAAACAATTTTTTTGACCTATAGATTGAAATTTAGTTGATGTTGAGGTTCGGGTTATCATGATTTTAATCATAATTCTTTGATCTGTGCAGGCCAAGAGAACCAAGAAGGTAGGCATTGTTGGGAAATATGGTACGTGCCAACACGATTATTAAATTTTTTAGTTTTCAGTTCTCCAGTGAAAATGTTTGGTTTATAGAAGTATACCATAGCTTCTGGGATAGAGAGGAACAGTCTCTGTGTATGCAATAATGTTTGCATATTGAAATGAGACAACCAGCATGATAGCATAATTTATTTTCCTGTTGATGAGCATGCTGAGGATTATTTATAGGAAGATTATATGACTTGCAAAAAAAAAAATAAAAAATGAAGTGTGAAACCTACTGTCATCATCTTTATTTTTTATTTGTTGAACAAATAAGTAAGTGGCTATTAGTATTATTGCGAAGAATCAAATTCAGGTTTATTTGCAGTTGGACGTACTTTACTTGATTGCCAAATCTGCCTTCTCAATCTCTTCTAATTTTTCTATTAATATTTCAGGCACCCGTTATGGTGCTAGTTTGAGGAAGCAGATTAAGAAGATGGAAGTCAGTCAACACAGCAAGTATTTCTGTGAGTTCTGCGGAAAGGTATGCTTCTTCGACTTAAGGTTTCATATGATCTAGTTTGTCAAGTTCAATACAAGTTTTGCCTAAATTGAACCGTAACTTTTGCAGTATGCCGTGAAGAGAAAGGCCGTGGGTATTTGGGGGTGCAAGGACTGTGGCAAAGTCAAAGCTGGTGGAGCTTACACATTGAAGTAACTGTTTTCCCCACCCCTACTATTCTGTTCTGCATTTTTTTTTTGGGATAACATTGACATGCCCTTTTATTTTGGCAGCACTGCTAGTGCTGTGACTGTTAGGAGCACAATCCGGAGGCTGAGGGAGCAGACAGAGAGTTAAATCTAGTGAATTTTGTGTTAGATTTCTGCATTCGTGTGCGTCTCTACTTTTACATTTTGTGTTTTTCAACTTTACACATTGAACACTGCTAGTGTCGTGACTGTCAGGAGCACAATCCGGAGGCTGAGGGAGCAAACAGAGAGTTAAATCTAGTGAATTGTGTTATATTTCTGCATTCGTGTTTTGTGTTTCGCAACTTTAGATTCGGAAACTGGCAAGTTTATATGCCTTGAATATCTATTTGATAAATTAAATTTTTGAAACTATCATATGGTGAAGCAACGTGTTGAGATAAAGTTTTCCATTCCCTTTCAAATGTTTCAAAACCAGGTTTTCATTGAACGTAACACTTTACAATCTTTTGTGGACGTGGTTAACAGTGTTTAATCAGCATTGTATGTTATGGATACTGTGTTTCTGCTATAAATCTCATGGATACCGAGTTTCTGCAACTTAACTTGAAGTTTCCATTACTAGTTTGTTACTCAATTTTGGGACCTTTATGAGATTATAGTTTGTTACCCAAATCTTGGGATTTTCATGAGATTAAACAGGGTTTGAAAAACTATTAATGACTCGACTTGCTCATCAGAGTGGCACTCGGACACTTGTGTATGCCTTTTGGACAACTACATAAAACATGGGACTTTTCATACGAGCATGGCGATGTAACAAAAACTCTCTTCTAAGTATCAGACTGGGATCCTCCCTGGTCACTACATTTTCCTAGCTAATCTGTTACAAAAATGATACCAAGTTGAAGCAAGAATGAGATGCCTGAAAATAGAGGTTCTACAACTCTTGTACAGTTCGAGGGGAAAACTGTCTCATTCTTTGGCAATTGGGAAGCTTATCAGATGCAAGAATTTACCGGACTGAAATTGAAATCTCGTCCCTGTTTCTCCTACTGTGCATTTGCTTTTGCATAGCCATCGCTGCTGCTACTCGAGCTGCATTAGCTGCCCTGTCAGCTGATGATACTGCCCTGTTTACTCTTTCGTCCACCTTGATAACCTCATAAGCTTTCTTTGCTGCCCAGCGTGCTTCCTGGAGGTCAAAATAAAAATTAGTCACCTTAAGTAACATGACGTCCAGTAGAACTTAAAATCTCGTCATCCCCAAACCTAATGACTTGTCTGGTTGACAAGAAAACTTGGAAGTACCATAATCAACTCTATAGAAAACGTCGAAAAAGGTGATCCCAATGAAAAAGCAACATAGCGCGATGCTCAACTCCCATTGTGTCCAAAGAGAACCGAAAAATGATAATAGGCCTCAGTAGAACTAAATGTACGAGAATAGGAATCAAAATGTCTCAGGCCCGTCTAAGGCCTCAGTAGAACTAAATGTGGGAGTAGAGGAGTCAATATGTCTCAGGCCCGTCTAGGCAAAACGACCCAGCCTGACCAATAACTTTAGGCGTTAAAAAATGATAATAGGCCTCAGTAGAACTATTGTAGTAGTAGAGGTGTCAAAATGTGTGAGGCTCGTCTAGGCTAACACAACCGGCCTGACCAATAATTTACCTGTACTGCGTTAAGCACTTTGGAGTGGTAGACGCCAACAGGAGATACAGGATAGTTGCTGTTCTGTGTGCTCAAAACATCAAGAATCCCATCTTGCCAATGACCAGATTGAGTTTCTCCATTACTGAAAGTGTACGTTCCGAGACCTTGTCTTCGAGCTTCATGCCAAGCTCCCTCATAAATATGGCCATTTGCAAACCTATAGATTCCGAATCCGTGCATCTTGTCAGCAAAATATTCTCCAGCATATACATCCCCGTTTCTGTTAAACAAAAGAACCATATATTAGAAACCAAATAATTATAGGACGAGTCTATAACAAACATTGCAATCATCTAGATACCGTCTTTCATTACTAAAGCACTCAATTCAAGACATCTTGCCCATAGCAGATACTATAATGTTCCATGTCAATGACATATGAGAAATCACAACTAGATGGTTTCTGTGAAGAATGCATTTCATGATTGTGCACAATTCAAACAAACTAAGGTGACATTTCTGTTGAAAATTAGGCATTGTCTGAACATCAGGGAAGTTACATGGATAAGTATTTTCTAGGAAATGTGTAGTGAATAAAAGATACAAAGTTCAATGAAAGTTGAAAGAATTCGTGTAGGTCTGCAGTATCTCTCGTTTTTGGTAGGAAACAGAATGCACGAAAACTTATTCCAGAAGAACGTTTCCCACGAACTTACATTGACAGGAAGTCTCCCTAAAAGGTTCCGAAACACATGAAATATATAGGAAATGTCGTAATAGTACCTATACTGCTTACCAGACGCAGGGGAAGTGACAATGCTAGAATCCTGAGAACTAAACAGTGAAGAATCGATAATGATATGCCATACAAGGGCAAGCACAAGCTTTTGATAAGAATTCTTTTTAGCATTCCCAATTTGAAAAATAATCCAACTAACAATTGGGTAAAGTCACACCAAACAGTTGTGTTCAAATTTTACCTGTAATGGTTGTGTCCAAGGCCATGTTTAACCCCCCACTTGAATTCCCCCATATATCGACTTCCATCCTCGCAAGTATGAATACCACATCCATGGCTCTGTCCATTACACCACTCCCCTGCATAAACATCCCCTGTGTAGAACCTGTACACCCCGAAACCATGCCTGAGACCCTTCCCATACTGCCCTTTATACCGGCTACCCCTTGACCATGTCTCGACCCCAAATCCATCATATTTCCCGTCTACCCAATCCCCCTCATACCTCCCACTCATGAAATAATAATACACACCACTTCCACTACACTGTCCCTCATGGAACCCACCCTCGTACACATCTCCATTGCTATAAGCCTGCACAAAACACCCTGAAATGGCCTTTTTATTGGCATTTTGGCGTGATCCAATTGACCAAAACACAGGGAAATGTGGCCCTTTCACTTGGTTTTTTCCTTTAATTATAATAGGGAATGACCTTGCCAAGAACAGCCTTATCGTGGGGAGCCTAGGAATGGCTAAATTAAGGGAGAATAGAAGCACGGAGGAGAAGGCAAACGCATAGACGAAATCAAGAATGAAGGAGTGTGAAGGCTGAGAGACGAGGAAGTACAGAAAGGGTAAGGCAAATAGCAGAATAAGGCGGAGGCGGCAGAGGTGCTGGTGAAAATGAACCAAGAATTTGTGAGATTTGGTGTATAGAAGATTAAATTTTGATGGCAAATTTTGAGCAGAAAACAACCCATATCTATGAAATGCATTAGACAAACTCGAAGCTTTAGGAATAAAATTTGAAAATTGCTGAATATTATTAAACGGGCAATTTTCCTTCTGAGGTTTTTCATTGTCAATCAGAATTTGAAGAGTGGCGGAGGCGCTATTCTTCGACGGCGACTCGTGGTGGAGAGTTGGCCGGAAATTCTGAGAAAGAAAATGGTGTTTTTGAGTAAGAGAAGGTGGGGTGAGGTTGAAATCCGAAGAGATGCCACTGCTTTCTGTTTCGATTTGCACTTCAGATTTTTTCTGATGCATTATATACGTGAAACTAAAAATCAATAAACATCAAATTCAAAATCAGAAATTTCGCAACTTTATTGAAATGGGCGATGTGTATACTTATATGTATATGTTTAGATAACATGTATATATACTATAGAGAGAAAATAGTGAGATATAGAGTGAGAAAGAGAGAGCGAATAGTGCGAGAAGTTAATGGTTGATGAAGAAGGATTACTATGAAACCAGAGGGCAATCGGCCTCAGCACCGCCCATGGACTTTAACAGTATTGGATGGAATATTCTTCTTGTTGCCCTCAATTTTTGGGCTTCGTTGATTTGATTTCAAACCTCGAACCTACCTTTTTTTTTTAAGTTAAAAGTTACTTCATTTAAATTTTTTCAGATTGTTGTTTTATCTGGAATCATTTTATTAGAATCAGAATCAGACTAAATCTGTCGATAAAATTTGATTTCAGCTGAAACTTGTTCGATTCTAAGGGGTGTGTTAGAATTACATTATTTTGAAAAAATGTATTCTAGAAATAGTAGATTGATGGAGAATGTATGGTTGAAAAAGAAGAAAAAGTTATTGATATGAATGAAAATATTATTTTATTAAAAATGTGTGGTTGAAAATGAGTAGAAGAATGAGAATAAAAATTTTAATATGTACTAAACAAGCTAAATATTGAAAATCGAGAGTTGAACAATTCTTATGAATTGATTCTAGCTATAGAATAGCTATAGAATCAGATTCTGATTCAGTTCCAAAAATATTGTTTTAAAATCTCTCAATAAAATTACAAATTCACACTTATTTGGAAAAATTGAGTGTTCTATTAATTAAAATATAAGTGTAAGACTGAAGTGGAACCAATGGCTCAAGTAAGTAAGCACAGGATCACTCCAAATTGCTCTAATTCGACTTAGTACCTATTTTATTTAGGCTCGTTTGATTGAATAGTGAAAAATGGGTGGAAAGAAAATATTTTATAGGAGAATTGTAATTAAGTGTGTTTGATTGGTATAAATTCACTCGGAATTTTTTTTAAAAGTTTGGATTTTTTGTTCACGTTTGGCTTTATTTTACATGGAAATTGTCCATTAAAGTGATTTTTTTTTACAATTAATTATGAAATTTGTTAACATTGTCAAAAAAATAAATAAATAAATAAAAAATTGGCAGAACCTGGAAAATATGCAGATCAAACCACCTAATGCTCACCTCCAGTTTGCAGAATAAACGAGTTGCATAGGCTATGTTTGATAGCCCTTGTTTTCCATGGAAAATGGTTGTTTGATGGAAAAATTTGCCATAGAAAATAATTTCCACCCATTCTCCCCCTGCGTGCACCAATTTCATCAAATTAAGGAAACCATTTTCCCAACATTTAAGTGAGAAAATGGTTTTTAGGTCTGCTAATTTTTTTTTGGCAAATGGAAAAAATTCTAGATACACTGGCAAAAAAAAATTCACACTTTTATTGACAATTTTATGCAAAACAAAGCCAAACGAATGATACTCGGTATGATAATTTTATTATTTTTATTTTTTGGCAATTGAAACAAATTCTAGACACAATGGTAAAAAAAAGTTATCACTTCAATAAACAATTTTCATAAAAAATAAAGTCAAACGGATACCAAACTTTCAACATTTTTCAGGTGAAAAATTATACCAATCAAACACAATTAATTACAATCCCTAGTAAAACAAATTTTAGGCAATTCAATTCCCTATAATTTATTTTAATTCCACATTCGCAATCAAACGAACCCTTGTTGTCTTTATCCAGTGGAAAAATATTTATTTCAAAACTCTCTTGAATGAATTTATGCTTAGCATTGCACTTGCTCTCTGATTTAGTGAGATAAATGAAATTATCCTTCACATGACAATTGGAAAAAGGTCCTTTTAAAACTCCTATTACAGTTGTTCTATGATCAACGAATTAGAATGCACTTCTTCTCGAAGTGCTGCAAGCTCTTCTTGAACAGGATCGGAGTGGGCAACTTCTTTAATTTGTCACCCTTGACAGGGTCTCTTGAGCCGCATTCGGGGACAAGAAGCTACTTTTGAAGCTTTAGAGACTTCTCTCTCGGCATTAACGACGACGAAATCATTCTCCGTGGCCAATTATGGTGCTAAACGAAAATTCAAAAGAAGGGTTTTGAAAGGGACATTAAGAATTTGAAGTCGTTGAACCATTGGGAGAATGGATCCACCTAGTCATTTGATTTCATTTTCAATTGGGGAAATGAAGATAGACACATTTAAGTCACTATCAAGTCGCTATCTAATCATGTAGATTATCTCAACTGATATGACATTTGATCTTAATACATCCACTGACTAAGATGATAAAGTCATCAAATTAATGGTCCTTATCATCTATTGATGCAATACGACAAGAACACTGTGAGAAAGAAGACAAATTACAAGGGTATCTTGCTTCACCCCAAAACACACCAAAATCCCCCGTTCTTTGAGGGAGTTATACTTGAATTTGAATTCCTGTACCTATATAGGATAGACAAATCAGGGGGGTGAATAGGTAGAAAAAATCAATTTTTTACTCACATGGGACCAGTTGAAAAAATCATTTGTGAATAAAATTAAAAATTCTATTGAAAATTCTATAGAAATTTTCTGCACTCAACAGCATTTTTGTCTTTGAGGGCACAAAGAATCCTCGAATGAAGTTGGAGGTCGACAAATGACATTTTCATGAACTTTAAAAAGAATAAACTCAACATTGAACTGGCTTGTCTAAAAGTTTAAAGATTACGAGGGTGTTTGGTGGAGATTAAAATTGAAAATATAGCCGTTATTGTTGACTTTTATTAGACGGGTACGACCCAATAACGGTTATATTTTCAATTTTAATCGGATTTTAAGCCGTACCAAACAGGCCCTACATCTAGAGAGACCATTCTATGGAGACGAATGAAACTCTGACCCTCAGTTTCACCTGATGAAATGAATAACACAGATTGATAGCTACAACAGAAATCTTTTCACACAATTTTCACCCAGGAAAACAAATACGCTGCTTACATAAGCTCTGTTAAATCCATATGGACATAATGTCAAACGCGTGATCATTCTCTACACAGACGGGCCAGAATCGCATTTCTTCAATCAATGAAAGCACATTAAGGCAGGCAGAGGGAACTATGTCCTGGCACCAGGGTTGAGATCTCAATGTCGCGTCTTAAGGCTTGTGGAGCTTGAAGCCAAACACTCTTGGTGTGTAGCTTTGTGTTGGTTTTTGTGGCTTGAGGTTTCCGTAAGTCATCAAGAAGAGATGAGGAAAAGTGGTTCCAAAATAAGCACCGTCGATATCTTTAGCTGTTAAAGAGATCTTTGCAACAGAGAGTACGTAAAATTTACAGCACAATGGTATCATGCCTAGGAGTTCACAACTATAACCATCATCTTTGATATAGGATAATCAGGCATTTACCCAAAAAACATTTAACATGGAAGTCTCCGGAGCAGGGCACGGAGCCCTACAATGCCATTCTCAGGTTCTTGAACTTGTCCACCTTTTCTCTTATTCATGGATATGGACTTCGGTTAATACTTGTACTCGATCCAGGTATTGGGCTGTTAAAAGGACTAGATCTGTAAAACATGAATGTGGTGGAAATGAAAATACAATGGATGGTGTTGTTCATACAAGTAATCCAGTTCAAGCACGAGTAGTTAAAAGTGGAACGGGTAAGGCCTGTTGTAATTGCTAAATGCTAAGGTTATTTGCTTTAGATCTCAAGTTGATTTTGCAATTAATAGAACTAAATCAAAAAACAATTCATTTAGACGACCTCAAATTTTGCGGGGAATGAGGCTTAGTATGTTGTCATCATTGTTGACGATGCATGCATGAGTGCGAGATGTGCATAAACACAATCTAAATTGGAAGGATAAAAGCCTAGAAAAAGCTAGTAACCAAAGGATACTGCCTTGGTACTTGGATCGCGGGTAGTATATATCTTCACATTTGGGACAGTATATCTTTACAGTACTTGAACGTGGAATATCCGATTGTCCAACTGGAAGGCAAGGCTGTCCACAGCAATAAACTCTCGGGCATCTTCCAAAGTCATAGTTTTTGTACTTCTCTAGCTGTGAAATTCCATCTCAACAAACTACATAAGACGGCAGTGAATGAAGAGTGAGACCAGATATGAAAATAATTTTACTCATAAAATTACCATGGCAGCCATTCCCTTGCTTGTCAAAATGTATCGGACATGAATAAGACCATACAACATCTCTGCTGCTGATTCAACCAATTCATTCTGTTCCTCGGTTAAAGTATCACCTATTCAAGGCCATAAAAGAAGAAAAATATTATCAAACAAAGAACAGCCAATGATGATCGAGTAAATCGTATTAAGAAGATTATGTAAGATTGTAACAGGAAGAAAGCTATCCAAGGTGTCAAAACAAAATACTCACGAGATAGTTGCCTTGTGTAAGCAAGATCAATGTCTATAAAGATGTTCTTGCATCATTGGTTTTGCATTAACAGTTCTCTATTCTTCACAATTATAGTAGAATTATAGAAAGAAGAAGTACACAATGCGAAAACTGACTCAAGTTATTTGATAACAGAACACGAAATTTCATTTCTTTTTATCTATCATATTATTTCTAAAGAAAAACTGAATATTATTCTAGCATAATTAGCACTCAGATAAAGTATTAAAGCAACTAATATAAGGTTGTAATTGCTTATATAAGGTTTAATGCCCCCATAACTAAGCCAAAAATATCTTTTGACGCTGTCATAGTTATTTAACACAAATAAGCAACTGGAAATCTAGAGGCATAGAGGTGTTTATACCATGGTTGAGATAATGGCAAGGATGAAACATGCTAAACATTATAGTCAACTAAGGAGGGGAGAGATTGTCTGTTGAAAAGAACTGTGGAGAGAGATTGTCAGTTGAAAAGAACTGATACTTTCGAAAAACAGAGATTGCAAGCAGATTCAACTTTGATAGTCAGCATGTCAAAAGGAAATCACTAGAGAAATATTTGATAGCATTTCACGAGAGGCTTGCAACATAGCTATATTTCATGAATCTCCAGATTACTTGGGCATTTCCCCAGATGATAATTCAATTTTATCCTGGTATATATCCAAATTTCCTCTGCAAAAATTGATGGTTCCTAGAGCTCATATAAAGAAACCAAGGTAATGCCTGGTTATTGGGGGCATGTCAGAATTCCAATCACAATGACCAAAGTTCTTTCATATATTTAAACAGCACATAGCCTAAATTTGGGGCAGGTTAGAACACCATATGTGAAACATGAACGCAATTTGCACGCATATTCAAGCAACCATTCTTTCAAAACTCTTTTTTTCTACATCCTCATTTTCAACCACACATTCACATAAAATATTCTACACCTAAAAACCCAAAAACTTTGCCTACTTTTTATTTACACATTCTCCAAAAATTCACTATTCAAAACAATGTTTTTCCAAAAAAAATGGCCACCAAACAGGGGCAAAGTTTAGAAGACTTAGTTTAGTCATTTCGAATCTAACTCTTGAATTCCGAAGATTGATTAGATGATATTTTCTAATTTGTTTAATTTTTCTTAGAAAATAATAGAAAATTAAAAAAATTGTTATTTTTTTTGTAAAACTTGTGTCAAATAAATATTTTTATTATATAATGAAAAAACAAAAGGTTACCTGTATTTAAAAAATAAAAAATAAAAATCTACTTTTGCCAACTCGTATACACAGAACTCATAAATTGGGCTTTAAAAACTGTACTTTTATCGTAGTGTATTAGTAAAATACCGAAAACGCGTGAACTAAAATGAAAGTTTTAAATACAAAATATTAACTATGAGATAATTTTTAATAGACAATTCTATGTTTCATTTATGTTGGCGATTAAAGGGATGGCAACGGGACGGGTATAGGTTGGGTAGGCCAATCCCACCCCGTTCCGTCGGGTATTTTTATTACCTTACTCCATACTCATACCCCATTAAAGTGGGACAGAGCGAAACGGAGCGGGGCAAACCTCTTGCCTCATTTATCGCCCCTAGTGGTGGCAATGGGCCGAGATGCTCAAACGAGCTCGGCTCATGGCATTTTGGATGAGCTCGACTCGCCGCTCGAGGCCACCCAAGACAAGACGAGCCAAGCGGCTCGGCTCGCCAGTTTTTTGATTTTTTTTATTTAAACATTATAAATTTATAACTAGTAAATCACTAAACTTAAAAATATATTAATGGCCACCAAACAGGGGCAAAGTCTGGCTCAAGTGGGCTACACAACTTTTACATACTCTTAAGATGCCATATACAAATAAAAGCTAAAAGGTACTCTTTTTTTGTGGGGTAAGGTGATATATAGTGCTTAAAGGGGGGGATACTGGATTCTTTAATTGATAATGATCAATTCTTTTATTTGACTGACCTAAAGACACTTTACCTATTAACGCTTTCCTTCCATCAATAGCCAAACAGACCATATTCGAAGAACAAATCTACACAAAGGGACAAGCTTTTTTTACATCAAAACCCTCTATTTCATGTAAAAGAACGCATGTCTAAATCCAATGCCAGAAATACCCCCTCCCCCACCCCCCCCCCCCTCCCCCCCCCAAATTACTTTTATTCCTCTTTTATGTTCACAATCAGCCAACTTCTTTCTCAAGTATTATATGCAATTAAAATAGTCTTCAACTTCTTTTTCTTTCTTTGGTTCCACCAAAATTTTTTAAACCAGAAACAATGTACTTTTCAACTTTTATCTACATCCAAACACCTCCTCTCAAGACAACCTCCAACCAAATACATTTGTAACAAGAAAAGAATCCATGTTAATATAGAGATTTGCCAGTAACTTAGTCAGTTAGTTTCTTAGGAAAAAGGGTAAATATTCACGTTCTTAGCCCAAAATTTAAGCTATAGAACAAATCATGAGCCCTGTGATTTATTAGTTGCAGTATAAAGAACTGACTCCTTCCTTCTTAATTAAAATTAAAAGACAGAAACTGATACTTGAAGTTGCTAACAAAAGCATTTAAGCATGTCAGTTTAACCAATATCAAAACATAATCATAATTCTAAAAGCACAATCTACTCAACAATTTTCTTTTAAGCATGGAAACAAAAAGATAACCATACAAACTCGAATGCTTACCATGAGAGGAGTCGACATCCAAAATCAAATCAAGTGCATAATCATAATATGGAACTTGACTGCTCAACCCACAAAGGTTAAAATCATCTTCGATATATTCATCATCAACTTTACAAAAAAACTCGTTTCCTCGTAAGTTGCAAAACCACGAAATCCAGAATGTATCATCCCCATCAGAACCACTAACATCGGACTCCCCACTGTCAGTTTCGGATTCCTCTGCAAAAAGAGCAACCATGAGCATTACAAGCATACATTTCTGATTGACCAATACAGAAGTGTATACATATTGCACAACATCCAAGTACAAACAGATATATGCTTGTGTATCCCGATTTTCTTTCCCATAAATATCCCTCAATATGAACGAAGGCTTAATTTTTGCCATCATATTCCTCAAAATCTATTCCTAATTATCCTTCCATAATCTCAATTCATTTTTCATAGAAATTTAAAAAGGCTCTCAATCAAAATCAAGAAGCAAAGAAACTTGCCTAGATACAATGTATGCATGTTTAGGCACCTCGCCCAGATTTGCCAAATTCTAAAGAACTTCACACAATAATACGCACATTTTACTCAAACTTAACAGGTTCGAAAATGGGTATTTTCTATAATTTATTCAAAAATATATTCAATTAAAGAAAAATATCAAACTACCCATTCACGAAAAAAAAAACAGAATTTACACACAAAAAAGAATGTCTCCAAAGACTAAACCGAAAACCACAACTTCCAACCAAAACCATGCCCTCCATTTCTAATTTTATTTCAAGAAGTTATTTAAAGCTAGCAAAAAATTCACCAAACCCAAAAAATACACACTAAAAAACAAACGATAACATACCTTCGGTGCTACTATTCTTGTTAGCGGTGGAAGACGATCGGGTATCGCGGTGGTGGTCGAGATGGTTGTGCTGCTTTCCGGCGGCGGCGGCGGCGGCGGTGGCTGGCTTCTTGGAGGTGGACGGGGAAGACTTCTCCAAACGCTTGTCTAACGAATCATTGATTCGCTTCCGATCCAAAATCTCTCCACGCCCCTTCAATGACCCCCCTCCCCCTCCTCCTCCGTACATATTTCTATATATGTATATAGCAACCTCTGCCTGTCTTTATCTATATGTGTATATATAGGTAAAAACATGTATATGTGTTTATTGGTGTATGTACTGTATTTTCAAATTACAGATCGAAGAATACTGTATTTGTACGGTATGTATACCACAATAAGACGGGGTTTCTTTCTACTATGATCATATTTTAACCCATATTTTCTTGGAAAAAGCTCTGTGTACTTCTAGCATCCCCCTATTTTCTTAGGGTGTGTTTGAGCCACGTTATTATGAAAGAATGTATTTTGAAATAATAGATTAATAGAGAATGTGTGATTGAAAAGAAGGAAAAATTATTGATGTGATGAAAAATATTATTTTATTGAAGAATGTGTAGTTGAAAATGATTAGAAGAATGAAAATGAAAATTTTATTGTATACCAACATGGACTTAAAATGTTTAATTATTGAAAAATCTCAAGATTTATAATATCTTAGTTAAAAAGAAAAGAATAAGGCCAATCATACAACCTTTGTTGACAATCTATGTGTGATCAGATCCGCATCGTTGATTTAAAAAACAATTTCTAAAAATACTTGTGAAGTTGTAAAAAAAGTTGTACAAATAACATAATTGAAAAAAAAAAAATGATCTAATAAGCATGAAGAATACTTCATTACCAAAAGCATCCTCCCACAAATATATATAAATATATATTAGTGTGGAGCCCCCCTTTGTGAGGGGCTTGTGAAAATGCTTCGGTAATGAAGCATTCTTCAATAAGCATCGATGATCATCAATACTATCTACAAATGAAATAAGTATGCGTGCTTATTAAATTATTTCTCAATCTAATTATGTTTCATGTGCATCGTGCAAGATTTTCATACATGATTATATAATAATGCTATATAGTGTTACTGATGCTACAACATTATTCTGGTGGCTTTAATTAATAGACTCGATAAAAAAGGTAAAATTAAGCGATTCGTTCAATTGTACCTTTCATTTAGTCTTTGTTTGATTCCAATTTTTTTTTTAAAATACATTTTTCTCTCTTTTCTTTTCGATCACACATTCTTGAATAAAATAATATTACATTTTCCATCAATCAACTATTCCAAAATGCATTTTACACACAAAAAAATATGGCTCAAATAGGCCATTAATGTCACATTAGTGTTATATAAACTGGTATTTTAACACTAATTGTGCGAAATAGCATTATTCGTCATTATAATATCATCTACACAAAGATATATAATTTTCAGTCGTGAAAAGTTGGAATAAAAAAAAACATGTAGATGTAGAAATCGAACCCAATCATGTGAACAACGAATAATATATGATCATTTGATATTTTTTAATAAATATCGAGGTTCACAACATTTCATTGTAGTTGTATCATCATCATATATCTTAAAGTTAGATATATACGATGATAAGTAATTCACATCATTTATGAAGTTGAGAACTTGTGATGGATCGGAAGGTTGGAGAACGGCTTGCTCCCTTTAAAATGTCTAATTTGTTACCTATATAATTATTATTCCTTTGCTTTTCTAAAGTGTGTTTATTACAAACGACAAAATAAATTTTTGAAAGGACGATTTTTAACGTGGCTGACTAGCTGAGTCATCTCGTTTTATCATGGAGTTCCAAGATTTGCCACTTGACCAAGTGCTCATTGGAGGAATGGATGATACTAACATAAAAGTCATAAAGCAAACTTATTTGGAGTCCATACCGTAGCCTCTTGGCCATGATAAGCTCTCTGGGAACTAATTTCTTCATCAATAATATCGCTTGGTTCATCAACAATAGGATTTACTCATCGCAAACAAAAAAACAAAAAAAAAAAAACTCTTCACTCCAAAGCAAGAGAATTAAGGACTTAAGGTTGACACACCTGGGTCAGGCCCGAATTAATGCCCATGACGAGCTATAAGGGGCTAGATTATTTCGATGTTTGAAAGGAATTTGGCAGTGGAGAGGAGGATCGGTTCATCATGCAAATTATGGGAATAGGTTGGATACGTGGGGGTTTTGGTCTGGCGAGTAAGTCCCAAAAAAGTCGTCGAAGAATCCTCTCAATTCTATGCTGATTTTGGTCAATTTTTCTCAACGCAGAATTCTGATGAATATCATTTTCTGATGCCTTTTCACATACTTCTTGAGTTTTTTTTAGAATAATGTTATTTGGAGTAGCTCACTATCATAGTCGCTCTACATACCATACATATAACAGTTAATGATTTGATGCATGAATCAATAAAAAATTACCACAAACCGACACATAGGCCGTCTACGACAATGAGTGACTACAAATAGTATTACTCTTTTCTTTTAACTTTTTATAGTTTAAAGTATACTGTGTGCTACATACAATTTACACGTGGACATGACAAATACGTGATATTATCATATGGAAGATAAGATGACTACTCAGAATAAATCAAAATTTTCATATGAGAATGTTCTACAGCAGGTGCACTATTGGAGTTCTGCATAAAAAAGGTAGAATATGCATCCCAGTAAACCAAAATATAGCTACACATGCAAACCAAAGCAGAGTATGCATTTTGTTCACTTATTTAGATTGTCAAAGC